>CANYBF010986302.1:0-25199 GCA_948192965.1 Dalechampia spathulata | reverse complement strand
TTAATCCATTCACTATTATATTGAATTAATATTGGTATTGAATCTTGTATTTTCTTGCTATCTTTTGTTGATGTCTTCATGCCTTACAGCAATCTCTTCTGTTAGTTGTTGCAGGTTTCTTGGATCAACTGTTGGAAGTTTTTTGTTAATTGATTTTGATCAGTTACTGTTTGATTTAATTTCCTGCTTTTTTATGGAAATTGGATGTTTTTATGGAGGCTGGGTATTGTATGTGTGTTTAATGGAGGATGGATGTTAATATTTTTATGTTTTTACATTATAATAGATAGTTGTATTTAATAAAAAAAATTTTTGATTTAGAAAATCTCATGAGATTCTCTTTTGATATTTTCTAATTTATCATGATAAATTAATATTGTAAAAATTGGTATTTTTGCAAGAAAAAAATATAATAGGTAAATTTAAAAAAAACAGTAGATCAAGCGTTAATTTCAAAAATTTCCCTAAAATTAATATATTTATATTCTTCGATATCATTTAATTTTTAAAAAATTGATAATATCCGAATCATATAAATGATATCAAAATTAAGTCATGCGTTAATTTACAATATAATAATTATAAAAGAAAATATTATTAATAAAGCATACATTAATTAATTAATAGTAAAGTAAATGAATTAATTTATAATTGAATATAGTGAAGATTAAATTAAGGTTCTATTTCATAAGAAATCTTAGGATATAATGTAATTGATTATGTAATGTAATAAATGTAATCATTAATTCATTAAAATATTTAGATGATAATTATAGAATATATATATATATATATTATTTTGAATTATATACAAATTCATTAAATTTTAATTTTTTATTAGAAGTTATTATTGATGTTATATTTTAATATTTTAATATTTTAATTTTTGATTTTAATATTTAATTTTTTAATTATGATATTTAAATAAAGATATTTTTAATTATCAAAGCTAACTATACGGAGAAAGTGATTTTTATGAAATATAAAAGCTAAAAGATCTGCTTAAAATGGGAAGGAAAGGCTCTGGTTGGGTTGTCTGCAAGTGTCACAATTTGCTGCGATTCTAAGCCATGAATTAGAAGAAGGAAAGCAGCTGTAATCCTTCCTTTCTTCCTTCCATGGTCGAGCTCCTTTGTGGATATTTTTCATTACATTGTCTCCTCAGTCACACAATTCACCTTTGTTCCTGTCGGTGACAGTGACCTCTTCATCATTCCGGTCACCTGTCTCAATACACGTGTCTCTATTTTATCATATTTTACGTACTCCTCTTCGTATATTTTTTAAACATTTTTTTATAAATTATAATGGTTTATATTTTAACAATATATCAAAGTTACTATTAGAACTTAATTAATAATTTAAAACTTTCAATTAAATAATTTTTTATATAATATTAAAATCCTTATAATCAAAAAGTATAAAACTCAACCCGTAAAAAGTTATCTAATTAAAAATGTAATATATTAATTATTATATGATATTTTTAATTATATTATTTAAATAATAAAAATAACATAATATATTTATCCATCCTTATATAATTAAATATATTTAAATAAACCTATGATTCAATGCACATTAATTGTTATGGATTCATCATTACGCTTTTTAATTAAAACTATAACCAATACATTTATTAACAAACAAATAAATAAATTATTAATATAATCAATAAATCAAATTATATGATATTAAAATTAAAATCATTAATTAAAATATAAAATTTATGATAAGATATTATAGTATAAAATAAATATTTAAAAAATTAAAATTTAGGATAAAATTATCATCATTATGATTAAAAAATTAAATATTTTAATCAAAATTTAATAAAAAATAAATTTTAAAATAATATTATCAATTACATTATATTATATTATATATTTAATTATATTATAATATAATATATAATTTTATCATTCTACGAAAACAATAAATGATGAATGATTTTTTCTGACAATCATAAACATTTTTGTAAGTTCTTCTAAAATATTTATCTATTTTAAAAAAATTTCTAGAACTATTTTTGTAAATTATTTTTAAAAAAATATTTATTTAAATTAAATCAATTAAATAATTTAGATTAAAAATTGTAAATATAATATTATTAAATTTACCGGTTCGAGTTCGATTCTGCAGTTTGAATTTAGGGCAGCTCTCTCCTGTAACCTACCTACCTCGAAAGAACTTCGATTTTTTATTGACACGAGTTTGCCACGTGGCACTACCTGATCAACCCCCGGGCTCCAGACAGGTCAGTGTGGTGTGGCGTTAGTTGAACGAAGAGTGGACATAGCAAATTCCTGGTAAAGACAAACAATGTAGTCCTCATGACTCGGAGCCACGTCATTGGGTCCCACAAACGGGATAAACATTTTTTGTTTGGTGATCAAGAAACGGGACCAAGGTTCCGTATACAGATTGTGCTCTCCAGCCCAAACGCTGACTCAGCCGTGACCATGAAGATCTCATTTTGGTGGGACCTTATCTCATCATAAATAATAGTAATAAATTCAAAAATATCTCACTATTAAAATTATATATATATATAGGACAAATCTCATGTATTTGGGAACATAATGATTAGCAAGTCATTAATAGAAAAAAAAGGGTAGGATCAAATGTTAAAGACATGCATATATAATTAATATTTTAAGTTTAAGTAATTATTATAAAATTATTTGTTTATTTATTGACTAATAGGGTGATACCATTATGTAATTAAATATGGTATTACTAGAATATGGTTGATAAGGATACTATATTATTAGCATCCCCTAATCTTGGAATTAGTATAATTATTTATATAATATAAAAAAATACAAGTCAAATTAATTAACGCTTTATGATTTAATTTAGTTTAATTTATGATAATATTCAATTGTTCTAAAAAATGGTAATTAGGCACCATGAAAAATAAAAATAAAGAAAATAAAAATAAAAAATATTGACAAAGACGGCAAAGATGAGTGCACGACAGTCAAGTCTGTTATCTCTCTGTAAATAGGAGCAGGTTGCCAACTTGCATGGGACTCTCTCTCCATCTTCTCCCCGTAATTTTTCAACTTCATATATATATTTTTAACAAGAAGAAATACGTTAATCCCATTGATTTTTATGATCCATTACGTAACTGATGTGAGCAGTTATCACGTTTTTAATTTGATCTTTGTAGGGACATGGATATAATATGGGATAAGGCCATAAAGTATATATATATATAAAAAAACAAGTTGGGAAATTTTCATGTCAAGGACTCGGTTCCTGCGAATTCTCAGGGAAGGACTTCCGGCCAATTATAAATACCCTCGATTTGTTTTGACAATGCATTCACCACCGTCACCATTACTTCTTCTTCTTCTTCTCCTTTGGATTTCTTTTCCAAGTTGCTTTCTTCCTTCTTTGCTCCCTGCCTTGTTGTTAGTTTCCCTTCTTTCAAGTCTCGTTTGATTCAGGATGACCATCCTCATTGAGCAACCGCAGTTCGGTAATCCCTTCCCCCGTCATCCCCTTTTGATTTGATTTAATTTCATCTATGTTTGTATATAATTATGTTGTTATAATTTCCAAATTACAGGGGTTCAGATAGAGGAAAAGAAGACCACTGTTGATGACAAACAGCTGGTGCTTGATGGTGGATTTGTAGTGCCTCAAACCAACTCTTTTGGCCAAACTTTTAGGTTTTTTTCTTTCCATACTCGTTTCCTTAATCTTATCAACTCACAACCCAAATTAAGAAACTTGTTTATTTTGACGATCCCATATTGGGAACCCACGATTCCGACCCTGCATGAAGAGGACACTGTGTCATTGTACTACAGTTTAGTAATTGTGGACCTGTGAGCGATAAGTTAGGTTGTATCACATACACATGACCCAGATGACCTTTTACAAGTATGTGACAATAATTACCAAGCTTTGAATTTGCCAACCAAGGACCTTGGACAGATTCTTTTTGGTCCCTAAGCTTGCTCTATTGATGATTATGGATTTCAAATTGGAATAGAAGTTCACCCATTACATGCTAATTTGTACGGAACAGGGATTATGATGCTGAAGGTGAGAGGCAACCTGGTGTGGAAGCCTTCTACAGGATCAATCACTTGAATCAAACCTATGACTTTGTAAGAATTTTAATCCTTATATTTCATACAGTCAGTTATATTACAAAATACCCAAGTTCGATCTGATAGGGAATAAATTAATTCAGGTGAGGAGGACGAGAGAAGAATATGGAAAGCTGGATAAGGCGGAAATGAGCATATGGGAATGTTGTGAACTTCTTAATGAAGTCGTAGATGAAAGTGATCCTGACTTGGATGAACCTCAAATTGAGCATTTATTGCAAACTGCTGAAGCCATCAGAAAGGACTATCCTGACGAAGATTGGCTCCATCTCACTGGCCTTATCCATGGTATCTTACAATCTTTTTTGTTTTTCTTTTATCCAGGAAAGTTCCTGACAGAAATAGAATTGAAAATGAAAATTTGTTTTTGGTTTGGGTTTTAGACCTTGGAAAGGTGCTTCTTCTTCCAAGCTTTGGTGAACTGCCTCAGTGGGCTGTTGTAGGTGAGAATTCTGAATCTGCATAACAATTTTACAGGAAAAAACAAGCATATCAAACAATGATATCAATTACCCTCAATAGCCACTAATCCTGATGAAAATTCCAGGTGACACTTATCCTGTTGGATGTGCTTTTGACGAATCAATAGTTCATCACAAGGTCTGAAAATCGAAATTCTGAAGCAAACCAGTCAACAGCTTCTGTTATATAAAATGTGTTTGACATGTATGTTTTAATTTGGCTTCCAAGCAGTACTTCAAGGAAAATCCTGACTACGACAATCTTGCTTACAACACAAAATACGGAGTTTATTCTGAAGGGTGTGGATTGAACAATGTTTTCATGTCATTTGGACATGATGATTACATGTACATGGTAATGATCATTCAAGAAGTTTCAGGATCAAGTATATTTTTTCTTCATAATTATGCAAATCTACTAGTTTAATCTATCATTAACAACTTCTGTCTTTACTTTCAGGTGGCCAAGAAGAACAAAACAACTCTGCCTTCAGCAGCTCTTTTCATTATCAGATATCATTCATTCTACGGTAAATAGCTGTTAATTATATGCTTCTCACGGTCATTTTAATCATCATTCGTTTCTAATTGGAAGCATTTTTTATGTTATGTTCCAGCATTGCATAGATCAAGAGCATACAGGCACCTGATGAATCAAGAGGATACTGAAAATCTCAAGTGGCTGGAGATATTCAAGTAATTCTCATTTATCCTTGTGTTAATTAACGATACATAATTGCAAAAATTGATCCTGTTTAGTTGGGATTAAGCTGTAAATGATGACGATTATATGTTTATTTTCCGATGCAGCAAATATGATCTGTACAGCAAGAGCAAAGTCCGAATCGATGTGGAAAAGGTCAAACCGTACTATCTATCTCTCATTGAAAAGGTAAAAACTACTGCTTGACCGATTAAACATGTTCATTGTTCAATTATCAACCATGATTTTGATTGTTTAATGATACAATCCCTGCTTAATGATGTCGCAGTATTTTCCTGCAAAGCTAAAATGGTGAAATCCTGAAGGATTTTGAAGAACAGGATTATCAGAATTACTAGCTTGAAAGGGATGTAGATTGGCTTTCCATGATGTTGCTGCAGTAGTCTCCTTTGAAAGATCTGTTATATCATAGCTTTTGTCAATCTGGTTATGGCTTTGAGTGTGATCAAATTTCAATAAGCTATGTGAGATGAAGGATAATTTCATGTTAATAAAGTCCAATTACATAGCAAAATCAATCTGGTTTGAATGTAGCGGTTCAGATCTTCTGCATCAACGAAGAAAAGATTCCAGGATTTCATCCTTATGATGAAACCATATTATTAATTACTTCAGTCTACTTCCATATTTCGATAACCTGTATTATTGCGAGCATGGACGTGCAAATTGCTTGCAGAATTACAGTCAAAATATGATTAATAAGTAAATATAACGGGCTAATTACTAGCAAACAGTTGCAGCATTTGAAACGTAAAAGTCCTGGAATAGCCTTCGCATAGGATTACAAGGCAGTCTGGTTTATAATTTGTGCTTGGTTGGAAAGATCAGAGCAACGGAACACAGATATAATTTTATTTCAATAGTTCCAATGCATTGAATCGGTGAGAATGTCTTCAGTTTGTGATATTGAATTGGTTTTCTGGTGCATTGAATTAGCTGTAGACAGAGTTTGCAAATCTAAAAAGAAGTTCGCTTTCAGATCAAAGCATCAGCATTTCACATATTAGGATATCGTTAGTGCTACAAATAAATTCGGCAAGGTTTATCTTGGCAACCTGAATGACAGGCAAAAAAGTTGCTGTCAGGTTGTTGTCCCAGTCATCAACACAAGGGTCCAGGGAATTTCAATCTGATTTCAGATGAAAACAGCTTAATTTCTGTAAATTCCTGCAAGAACGAATGGATTTCCAGGCAATTTAATTTTGTAAATTCCTGCAAAAACGAATGGATTTCCAGGCAATTTAAAACGTTTTAGTTATGGATGTTGACCAAGTACCTTTGAATGCATGATACAGATCAAACTCTCGATCGTTGTTCATCCCAGAAACTTGGTCTCACTCATTGGCTACTAAGATAATGAAAAAAATCTGAGGCAGATCTATCCAGTTTTTGGTTTCTGATGGCGTTCTTCTCTACAAAAAAACTTCCATGCAGATCAAACTCCTGCTGTCAAGATCAGTGACTCTATACTATCAACCCTGAATTACTGTCTCAACCATTGACACAAGGATACAGGGAATTTCGATCAGAGATCAGATAAAAACACCCAAATTTCAGTGAAATCCATCCTTTTCTTCTTCTATTCTCCTTTTTTTTTTTGCTCGTTTAACAAGCAGCATTCAGTGCACATACGCAGGTCCAGCTCTTGATGGTTGTTCATCACAAAAACTTGGCTTCACTCGTTGGTTACTGTGATGAGAGAATACTATGGCATTGGTTTACGAATACTTGGAAAATGGAAACTTGAGGCAGGCATCTGTCAGGTTTTAGTATTGGATATTTTATTTCTCTGAATTGTAGGATGACAGTATTTCCAGGTTTGTTTGAACATGCTAAATATTACTTGGAGTTATTCTATATGAAACAATAAGTGGCCGTGAAAGCAACACGCACACTCTTCAATGGATTAGTACAATAGATTAAACTGGGGATATTACAGGCGTCGTAGATCCCAGGCTACATGGCAAATCCGATGTTACTATTGCTTGGAAAGCTGTTGAACTTGCCATATCATGCGTGCCACCAACTGCTTTACAAATACCCAACATTACTCACGTATTGAGACGTGGAAGTACCTCAACAACACTCCTCCCATTCAGCCATGGATCGCCCCAGAAGGAGGAGAAACCATCCCCCAATCAATAATCAAACGGCTCACTTGTGCAATTTCTTAAACCAAGATGACGCCTTCGAACCTCAGCTAGCGGAAAAAGGCTAAACTATTCCCCAAAAACTAGGCATTATTCACATGAACCCAGCAAGTCAATAGAGATTCCTCTGAAACTAGCAGCTCCCAAATTTGCTTACTTAGTGCTGCCTCATTCTAGCTTAAGAGATGTTTGACACCTGGACCCCCTTCAAGCTTAGGGAAACACGCATCTCTCAACCAGATTTTTAGAGCTCCCATTAAACCCCTGCTCAAGGAAATGGCCCTTAGAATATGAATTCAAATCTAAGAGATGCTTCCCTTAGAATATGAATTCAAATCTAAGAGATGCTTTACATTATTCGCAAGAAAATGTGACATATTTGATTTTATTAAAAAAATCATTAAAATTCATAGATTTCCATGAATTTGATTTTAGAAATTGTGGATTTAAATTTTATATATTTTATGAATTCTATAAAATTTAAATTGTCTATTGAGGTCGGATTGGACCCTTTTGATTCAAGCATGCAGACTTCTAATGGATTTATATTTTCTTGGGTCAACCAAAAAGGAAGTCGTTTCATTCACATTGGATTTGAAACAGTCCGCTTTTGATTCAAGCATACAGACTTCTGTTGGTTTCCGACGGAAGTTATTTCACTCACGCCTGATATTTGGAATATTCATGCATGCTACTGTTAGTAGATTCTGAGATAATTTGGTAGTTGGTATTCAAAGTTGAAGTTGAGGCAAAAAGCAAACTTTGTTAGGAAGTTAAAACCTGCCATTCGCAGTCAGGTTTGATCGGTTCACCAGTTCTTATAGAGTAAGACTAGTCTTGATTTACTGTCGAAATCCAAATGACTTGGTCTTGATTTAATATTTCAGTTCTTGGCTTCAAACACGGAAAATTAAAACCTGTCACTCTCAGGCAGGTTTGAGGTGTTGGCTTATATAAAGTTGATGTAAGGAGCACATTCTGCCATGTAGTTTAATATTTAGTCTTGTAATTATTAACAAGGCGGTCCGATCTATGACGTTGTTATAGCTAGGAAAGTGCCAGATCATGGATCAGAGGCAAATATGTTAAGATCGAGCTAGAGAAATAGATGAAAAGAAATGATTTACGTGGTAACACCGATGGCAACTTTCACGACGGATCGTGCTTCTATTGATGAATTTCAGAGAGTTTTTCTGTTTTTTTTTATTACAGAGAAGAATAATTACAAATAGTAACACGGGAAGAATAATAAAGGTATAGGGAAAATAAAATTTGGGTCGGGGCTCCGCCCTGAACCCCACCTTCGAGTGGGGGGCTCCCACCCCCACACCCCCCGACAACCTCACCGCGAAGGTTGAACCGCGTGAATGAAATTAATAACATCAGGCTCCACTTACCTAACAATTCTCCTACTTGGAGACTGATCCAGTCAATCCAATTTTTTTCATTCTAAAAAATTTTGTTCTTCCATCATCAATATCTTCACCGCACCGCAACATCTATAGAAAAACTACAAAAGACCAACTAAGGTTTTACACAACCTCAGTTTCCCAATATCAACACATTTTGTTAACATGTCAGTTGGATTCTTTGCACCCTCTATCTTTTCCAAACACATATCACCTTCTTCCACTGATCTGCGAGTGAAATGATACCGTCTTCTGATGTGTTTTGTCTTCGAATGATAGACCGGGTTCTTTACCAACTGTATGACACTCTGACTATCTGTGTAAAGAATCTTCTCGGGCTGCTTCTTGCCTAACTCTTCTAGATAATCTGCCAGCCATATCATTTCCTTTCCAGCTTTAGCTATTGCAACGTACTCAGCCTCAGTAGATGAAAGAGCAACTCACTTCTGAAGTCTGGACATCTAACTCACTGCTGTTCCATCTATAGTGTAGATATACCCGGATGTGATCTTGCTCGAGTCCACATCCCCACTAAGATCAGCATCCATAAAACCTTGTAAAACCACTTTGCCATTGCTATAACAAAGTGAAGTACTAGATGTACCTCGAAGATATCTCAAAAGCCACTTCACAGCTTCCCAATGTTCTTTCCCTAGGTTTAACATGTACCTACTAACAACTCCCACTGCATGTGTTATATCTGGTCTAGTGCAAACCATAGCATACATCAAGCTCCCAACTGCAGAAGCATATGGAACAAGTGCCATGTGGTTTCGCTCCTCAGTTGTCTTGGGTGACTGCTCCTTTGACAGTTTCAAATGATTCGCCAATGGAGTAGTCCTGGGCTTAGCATCATTCACTCTGAATCTGGACAACACCTTCTTAATGTACTATTCCTGTGACAGATTTAAAATACCAGCAGATCTATCCCGAGAAATCCTCCTCCCAAGAATCTGCTTCGCTGCACCCAAATCTTTCATCTCAAACACAGAAGACAGGCTTGCCTTTAGATTGTTTATCTCTCTCATATTGGATCCTGCAATCAGCATATCATCTACATATAAAAGTAAAAACTCATAAAAATCAGTGTATTTCTTCAAGTAACAACACTGATCCTTTTCACTCCTATGAAAACCATTCTTGCACATGAAGGAGTCAAACTTCTTGTACCACTGTCTCGGTGCTTGCTTCAGTCCATACAAACTCCTGTTGAGCTTGCATACCATGTGTTTCTTGCCTGGAACTATAAATCCTTTTGGTTGTTGCATATAGATCTCCTTATCTAGATCTCCATGTAAAAATGCTATTTTTACATCCATTTGCTCAAGATGCAAATTATCTGATGCAACAATACTCAACAAAATTCAGATAGTAGTTAATTTCACAACAGGAGAAAATATTTCAGCATAATCAATACCTTTCCTTTGTGAATATCCTTTAACTACTAACTGAGCCTTGAATCTCCTTTTGCCATCTGGTTCAGCCTTGATTCTGAACACCCACTTGTTCAATAAAGCTCTCTTCCCTGCAGGTAACTCAGTCAGCACCCATGTGTTATTCTTTTCAAGTGAACACATCTCATCATCCATGTCTTGCTCCCACTTGATTGAATCCTCCACCTGGACAGCTTCATCAAAAGACTCTGGTTCCCCTTCATCAGTCAGCAATAGATAATGTAATGAAGGTGAATCCCTATATGGTGCTCTGATGGTTCTGGATGATCTCCTCAAGGCCTGCTCAGGTATCACTTGCTCTACCTCTGGTTCTTTAGCAACAGTCGCTGGAGTTTCGTGAGGTTCTGTTGCAATATCATTGGGTGGACATTTCTGTAATTCAAACTCAACTCCCACTTGCTTTGTAGTCTTTGAAGCTTTCTTCTCTTTGTCCTTGTACAAGGCATCTTCATCAAATGTCACATCATAATGTCTCAGGATCTTTCTGTTTTTATCATCCCAAAACCTGTATCCAAAACTATCAGAACCATAGCCTATAAAGTAGCACTTCACAGCCTTAGCATCAAGCTTATCTCTCTTTTTTGGATCAACATGAACATAAGCAGTGCAACCAAAAGTTCTCAAGTGAGAGTACTTGAGTTCTTTTCCCATCCATACCTCCTCTAGAATCTTGAATACGAGAGGAACTGATGGTCCTCTGTTAATCAAGTATGCAGCTATGCTAACAGCATCTACCTAGAATGTCTTTGATAGACCAGAATGTATCCTCATGCTCCTTGCACACTCATTCAATGTTCTGTTCATCCTCTCAGTAACTCCATTCTGCCTTGCCTTACCGGAGACTGTCCTCATCAATCTGATTCCCTCAACTGCACAGAATGCTTTGAATTCTGACTTATCATACTCTCTTCCATTGTCAGACCTTAAGCTTTTGATCTTCAAACCAGTTTGATTCTTAACTTCAGCTTTCCATCTCTTGAAAGTGGCAAATACATCTGACTTATGCTTCAAGAAATAAACTCATACCTTCCTACTAAAATCATCAATGAAGGTGACGTAGAACCTAGATCCACCAAGTGATGAAACTGGAGATGGTCCCCAAACATCTGTATGAACCATTTCTAACCGCATTTTCTTTAGTTCTCTGGCCACCTTTGTGAAGCTTACTCTTTTCTGTTTGCCCATAACACAGCTCTCACAAAAAACCATATCAACATATTTCAAACCTTCTAAAACTCCTTTTGTAACCAGCATCTTCATTCCTTTAGCACTTATATGTCCAAGTCTATTTTGCCACAGACTTGAACTAGAAGTACCTTCAGCAACAGCAGCCATGTTTACACACCCTGCAGTAGTGTACAAAGTTCCAGATTTTGTACGACGTGCTACCACCATAGCACCTTTCACAATCTTCCACGAACTCTTCCCAAACTCTGCTGCATAGCCTGTACTGTCCAACTGACCAACAGAGATCAAATTCTTCTTAAGACCAGGAATATATCTGACATCCTCTAATGTCCACTGATTTCCTGCTGAAGTTTGTATGCAAACATCCCCTTTTCCTTCAATCTCCAAGGTCTTATTGTCAGCAAGATACACCTTCCCGAAATTTCCAAATTTGAAATTTTGAAACAATTCCTTGCTTGGAGATGAATGAAAAGATGCACCCGAATCCAAAATCCAAGATTCAACTGGGCTGTCCATAATAAGGATTAGAGCGTCCCCAATGTCTTCTGCTGAATTTACAGAATCATTATCATCTCCTGATTTATGATTTTGCTTCTTCTTTGGTTTTATACAGTCCGTCCGAAAGTGCCATTTTTCTCCACAATTCCAGCATGTTACATTTGGTTTGCTTGGAGATTTTCCCCAGTTCTTTGATTTTGATCAGCCATGTTTTATTAGGCCTTAGATTTGCTTCTCCCCCTTCTGTTAACGCTGAGAGCATTACCCGATGAATCTCCAATTTCCCATTTACGAATACTTTCACTGAGAACAACATCTCAGATTTCATCAAACTTCAGTTTCTCATATCCATGGGAACTGCTAATTGTAGCAACAACAGTATCCCAAGACTCGGGTAAAGATGACATCAAAATCAAAGCCTTAATCTCATCTTCAAAATGAATATCCACAGAACTCAGTTGACTAACAATCATATTGAATTGATTTATATGATCCACAATAGATCCACCTTCAGACATCTGTAAATTGAACAATCTACGTATCAGATATACCTTGTTCATCGTCGATGGTTTCTCGTACATGTTCACTAGTGCTTTCAGCGGATCTGCCGTTGACTTCTCCTTGACGATGTTGAACGCCACATTTCTGGACAGTGCCAACCGAATCAACCCTAAAGCTTATCGATCCTTCAGCTTCCACTGCTCCTCGGTCATGGAATCCAGCTTCACCCCGAACAAGGGTTCATGAAGATTTTTCTGGTACAGATAATCTTCAATCTGCATCTTCCAGAAACCAAAATCAGATACATCAAACTTCTCTATTCCAATCTTCAAACTCTCCATCTGCCTAGATCGAGCTGAATCTAACCAGGCTTTGATACTAGTTGTTAAGATCGAGCTAGAGAAATAGATGAAAAGAAATGATTTACGTGGTAACAGTGATGGCAACTTCCACGGCAGATCGTGCTTCTATTGATGAATTTCAGAGAGTTTTTCTATTTTTTTTGTTATAGAGAAGAATAATTACAAATAGTAACACGGGAAGAACTGCATGAATGAAATTAATAACATCAGGTTGCGACTGAAATTCCAGGTGCAGATTTTCATTTGCTTTATTTAGTTTTTTTTTTCTGGGTATATATTGATTAAATCTCTACTAAGGTTTACAAATTTTTTCAGGTTACGTGATCATCGACTATGGAACAGATTTAGATTACTTTGATGAAGAGACATGAATAAGTTTCAAGTCAGATACTGGTTTTTGTTAGGATTGAACTAAGGAGAGAAAAAAACGAAGAGAATTGATTTTCGTGGTAACATCAACCGGCAAACTCCACGGCGGTTTGGATTTTTTGATTAATGATTTGAGAGGATTTTTTTTTTGTTACAAGGAAGGAATGAATAATAATTCACAAATAGTAACACAGGGAGAAATATAAAGGTACAGGGAAAAATAAAATTTGGGTCAGGGCTCCGCCCCGAACCCCACTTTCGGGTGGGGGGTGGACCCCCGGTAACCTCACCGCAGAGGTTGAACAGCGTGTACTAAATTAATTTAACAGTACATTAAATTTAACATAAGGTTCCACAACCTAACAGTTTTGTCAACACCGGAGAAATGCATATGACTGCTCCAAGATTCTACACCGAAGATGCTCATGTTGGTCAGTCAGTTAACAGCTTGCGAAGCTTTCCGTAAGGAAAACGAAATTGTTATACCTTGAAAAAGGATAACCCTGAAAACCATTATTACTACATCAGAGCTTTCTTCCGTTTTGGAAATTATGATGGCCAGATTGATTTGGGTAAGAATTTTTAAACAAGGGAATTTTATTTCTTGAATCCTTTTGTTTTGATTTTGTCATAGTACGAATTTGTAGGCACGGACCGATTCACCAGACAAGATTATAGATCTATAAATAATATAATAATATGTTTTAGTTTTTATTAAATTTCAAAATTAAGTGAGTAAACTTTTTCATAATTAAGTATTTGAATTTTTTTTGAAAATTGACAATCAAATATTTAAATATTTTTAATCACTAACTTAAATACTGTTATTATTGATATTTTAACTTCAAAACAATATTTAAATAGCTAAATATTAGCGATTAATATCAACAATTAACTGCTATGACTATTGATTTGGTCAAACAATATCTCAGGGTATGGTTAGCTATCAAGAGGTAGTTGTTAATTTTTTTGATTCCCAACAATTACACTTAGCTATTTATTGACATTAAAAATACAAATAAAATAATTTAATGAATAAAAATTGGTATATAATTAAGGAAATATAATAAAAATAATATTAAAATAAGATATATCTTTAATGATTATTTTATATTTTAATAATAA
This sequence comes from Dalechampia spathulata, assembly GCA_948192965.1. NCBI lineage: Eukaryota > Viridiplantae > Streptophyta > Magnoliopsida > Malpighiales > Euphorbiaceae > Dalechampia > Dalechampia spathulata. Next base: position 10,828 of record CANYBF010986302.1, on the reverse strand, counting down.
ATGTCAATATAATTTAGTAAATACATTATTTTAATAGGTATCAATTATTCATCATGGACGAAGAACAAAAATTCTCGGTTACTACAAAAAAAAAAAAAAAAAAAAAAACCAAACAATCCCTTTAAAAGGAGTTTGTCACATGGTTAAAAAGGCAATCACACTACTTCTAGGCCATTGAAACATGTTCAAGACAATTGACTCTTATTGTCACATACTTAAGGATGGTAAGTCCTGATACATATAGCTGGGCTTGATTAATATTAATTTAAATCTGTTCAAGGGCTGTTCTTGGGATTGTGTGAGTGGCGCTTGGTCTTGGGATTGCATTTCTAGACTAATAAAGAGTGCAAGTTTTGCGCATATTTTAACAGACATAAACAAGCATCCAAGTTTTGATGTCTATATTGGGGTTAATTTCTGGAGAAGGGTACGTGAGCATCCAATCATTGAGGGTATTCATTTCATTCCAACTCCTACTATCGACTTCTGTCTTGTCAACATCGGCAATGGGACGCCTTTTGTTTCAACGTTGGAATTCTTGCCTCTGTTAAACACTTCCATTTACCAAATTGACTCAGAATCATTGTCACCACTGATCAGACATGATATTGGAGGACTGCCACAGGATCTTAACAACGTTTCAGGGTGTCATTCACCCTCTACGGTATGGATCGGTTTTTTCGACCCGATTTACTGTATCTGGTTTATTTAGACCCGGTTTACTGTTTGGGTTTTAGAGTTATATGCAGCAAAATTTGTATGTCTTGTACTGTACCTATTTTCTTCATCAAGTGAAAAACTCAGCCGCTCTTTGCAACCGAGGACATAGGCAATTTTGCCGAACCTCGTAAATCTTGTGTTCTTCTTCATTTTCTTTCTTTGCTTCTCTATTTCGTGATAGAGATTGTTTGATTTGGGTATTTCCTAACAACATTTCCCCAAAAACTAAGCATTATTCACATGAATCCCGCAAGCCAATAGAGATTCCTCAAAAACTAGCAACTCCCAAACTAGCTTAGTTATGGATGCCTCATTCTAGCTTAAGAGATGTTTGATACCTGGAGCCCTTTCAAGCTTAGGGAAACACACATCTCCAAGCAACCAGACTCTTACAGCTCCCATTGAACCCCAGCTCAAGGAATGACCCTTAGAATTTGAATTCACATCTAAGAGATTCATTAAATTATTCAGGAGGAAATGTGACATATTTGATTTTATTAAAATATAGTATTAAAATTTATAGATTTCACATTTTCAATCAAATAAGTGAATTTGATTTTAAAAATTATGGATTTAAATTTTGTATATTTTATGTGTCTGAGCATTCTTTCTAAGATTTTAACCTGTCAAATTGAGGCTGGATCCTTTTAATTCAAGCCTGCAAGACTTCTATTGGATTTATATTTTCTTGGGTCAAACAAAAGGAAGTCATATGATTCACATTGGATTTGAAACAGTCCGCTTTTGATTCAAGCATACAGACTTCTGTTGGGCTGATATTTTCTAGGGTTTCGACAGAAGTCATTTCATTCACACGTGATTTGGAATATTCATGCATGCTACTGTTAATGAATTCTGACCTAACTTGGTAGTTGGTAAAGGGGAAGTTAAGGGGAAAAGGAAACTTTGTTGGGAAGTTAAAGCCTGCCATTCTTAGTCAGGTTTGATTGGTTCAGCCAGTTCTTATATAGTATGCTTTACGGTTGATTGACTGTTGAAGTCCAAAGACTTGGTCTTGATTTAATATTTCAGTTTTGAAACTTCATGGAAAGTTAGACCCTGTCATTCTCAGGAAGGTTTGAGAGTTACGCAGGTTTGAGGTGTTGGTTTATAAAAAGTTGATGTTATGAGCACTTTCTGGCATATAGTTTAATATTTAGTCTTGCAATTATTAACAAGGCGGTCCGATCTATAAGGTTGTTATAGCTAGGAAAGTTCCAGATCATGGATCAGAGGCAAGTATTCGCTTTACTTGTTTGGCTGATCTTTGTTCAGCTTTCGGCCAGGCCAGGACGTTTGGAACTGATAGAAGCAACAAATCAAGGCCAGGGTGAACGAAAACATCAGCTTGCAACTGAAATTCCAGGTGCAGATTTTCTTTTGTTTTATTTAGTTTTTGTCTAGGTATATACTGATTAAATCTCTAATGAGGTTTACAAATATTTTCAGGTTACGTGTTCATCGACTGTGGAAGAGATACAGATTACTTTGATCAAAAGACAGGAATAAATTTCAAGTCAGATACTGGTTTTGTCAACACCGGAGAAAACAATATGATTGCTCCAACATTCAACATCGAAGATGCTCATGTTGGTCAGTCAGTTAACAGCTTGAGAAGCTTTCCGCAAGGAAAACGAAATTGTTATACTTTGAAAAAGGATCACCCTGAAAACCATTATTACTACATTAGAGCTTTCTTCCGCTTTGCAAATTATGATGGCCAGATTGAATTTGGTAAACAATTTGTAAACAAAGAATTTTATTTCTTGCATCCCTTTGTTTTGGATTTGGGATTAAACCTTGTTTCATCTCAAAAATTGAACAAAATATAATTTTAGCTAATATATTATTTTAATAGGTATCGATTATTGATGATGGGGGTAATGACAATTATCGATTATTGAAAAAATTAAAAGCAAACAAACCCTTAAAAGGAGTTTGTCACATGGTTAAAAGGCAATCACACTACTTCTAGGCCATTGAAACATCTTCAAGACAATTGACTCTTATTGTCACATACTCAAGGATGGTAACATCTTTGCAGATTATCTAGCAAAAAGTTATGGTTTTGATACGTTTAGGTTGGCTTGATTAATAGTAATTTAAATCTGTTCCAAGGTTGTTCTTAGGATTGTATTAGCGGTGCTTGTTCTTGGGATTGTACGAGTGGCACTTGCTCTTGGGATTGCATTTCTAGACTAATAAAGAGTGCAAGTTTTGTGCATATTTTAACAGACATAAACAAGCATCCAAGGTTTGATGTCTATATTGGGGCTAATTTCTGGGAAAGCGTACGTGAGCAACCAACCATTGAGGCTATTCATTTCATTCCAACTCCTACTATCGACTTCTGTCTTGTCAACATCGGCAATGGGACACCTTTTGTTTCAACCTTGGAATTCTTGCCTCTGTTAAACACTTCCATTTACCAACTTGACTCGGAATCATTGACACCACAGGTCAGATATGATATTGCAGGACCGCCAACCGATCCTCACGGCATCTCAGTCTGGTAAGAAAATTCTTGCGTGAAAGCTATACTTTCTGTTTGTGAATTCTAAACATTTGAATGCTTTTTTATTACATATATAGGCCAAAGGATGATGTTTACGGTCGGAACTGGTCGTCTTATATGGATCCTCGATGGATTTTTAATGATACATCTAATGTTAGTATCAGAAGCATGGATGGTTTGATGGAAATACCAGCCCAAGTTCTGAAAACGGCAACTTACGCATGGAATTTTAGATATACCAATCATGATCTAAGCATAAATGATTATTATTTCTACTTTCACTTCGCTGAAATTTCTAAGCTTGAACAAGGAAGACGAAGACAAGTCACCATTGATCTGAAAGGTGACAGCTATGAATCTGTTACCCTGGAATACCTGAAACCATTCACCTTACGTTCCAATAAAACATCTATAAAACCTCTAGAATCTGTTAACATTTCCATCCGTTCAACCATGGCTGATCTTCCTCCCATCCTCAATGCTTTTGAGGTTTATAAAGTATATCCCTGGACTTCTCCGCCGACGGAGGAAGCAGATGGTATGCTATCTCTCTTTCTCTCTCTCTCTCTTCTTCAAGCTTTTGACTTATTGATGCTTCAAGTTAACTCTCAAATGAAAACAGTGGATGCCATTCTGGAAATCAAGCGAACATACAAGATGAATAGGGATGACTGGCAAGGAGACCCATGCTTACGAATGCACCTCTCATGGAATGGTTTAGCATGCAGCTATGGTAAAAATGATGCCAGGATAATCTCTCTGTGAGTGAATTTCTAAAGCACCAACTCTCAATTTGTAGAGGACAAACATGAAAAGACTGTAAAAAAACAAAAAGGTTTAACACAAAAGTTCAAGGATAGACTTATTTACACTTTGTCTATATTCCATGCATGGATCAAACCAATCAATGTAATAAAAATAAAAAGAGAAAAATAGTCATCCTTTTCTATTTATCATGCATTTATTGATTTGATTTATCCAAAGTTTAAATATTTAGGAGCTTTAAAAAAATAATTTTATAATTCAAGCACACACTCTTGCACCATCGGTTTCTCATGGATTGTACTCTAGACTTCTCAATTATCTGGGCTCTAATGTCGATAGATATTCATATGTGCAGGGATACGTTAAAGTTATGAAATTATTCTTGGAATCTTAACTAAGAATTTAATTGTTTGAATTAAATATTTTTTATTATGATATTGCAGCTTATATGATTGAAAGGTTTTAAACACATTTCTCATCTCATTTTTTATGGAAACGTATGCTAAACATAATTGATGAAATTTTATCATCTTATTTTAAAATAAATTAAATAATTAGTACGAACATACCGTACATGTAATCAAATACAAGTTTATGTGGGTATGTATATATTTAATTATTTGTGTGTATATACGTGTGTAACTTAAATTTTTAAAGGAAACAATATAAAATAATCAAAGTTAATCTCCAATCTTGTAAATTGTGGGATGCTAGGTAATTTATGTTTACTAAATTGAACTGTTCTTATTGTTATTGTATTATTTCTTAATGATGCAAGCTGTTTGTTTCTCAGGAATCTTAGTTCAACTAATTTGGCAGGAAATATATCTCCTTCATTTTCAAAGCTTAAAGCCATACAAGTTTTGTAAGTGTTAATTATATCGTTAAATTCTCTACTTTTAATGTACTGTGAAGTAATGATAGCTTCACATTATGAACTTGTAAGTTTAATAACTATCAGCAAAATTTATTTCTCAATGTTACTGCTAACTAATATAAAAGGTTTTATAACATATAAGCTCTGTTAGAGATGTAGAAAATCATTCTATACAAAGCAAATAAGGTAGACTTAGGTATATGCATGTTTATGCTTCAAACACACTATGTATTCACCTGTAGATATCTACCAAAGATACATAAAAAAATTTGTTGGGAATACAAGAATCAAATATGCACAAATTTATAACAATCAAAGCAAAAGAGAGAGATGACACGATCAGCTCTCGTTCTCCGCTTCCAAAAACAGATTCCTATTTTTCTCTATTAAGTTTTTCTCAAAATTTACGTTACACCATGAACTTTTCAGGTCGGGTATAAATTTGAAACTATAAAAAAAAATTCAAGACACATACAACAACATTCATGGAACCTAACACCTTAACCTTTTGGGTTGAACAATTCTTGGCAAGCTTGTAGATATACTGTTTTGAAATTCACAAGCATGTAGAGATACTGATGTGGATCTAGACTATGACAAATTATTTAGTTTGTCATTAATTTTATATATTATGTTTGTATAATTTTTATAGAGATTTGTCATACAACAACTTGAATGGAACTGTGCCAGAATTTCTAGCTCAACTGCCTAATTTAACAGCTCTGTAAGTACTTTTCTACTATATCTAGAATTCAAACACCAAACTGCTTGGTATATGACACTCTGTTACTCGATAAACCTGCAGAAATTTAACAGGAAATAACTTTATCGGACCGATTCCTCCATCTCTCATTGACAAATCAGAAAATGGAACATTGCAGCTCAGGTTTGATTATCTTACACCAATTTCATAGACACAAACATATAATTTATATTAACTGCTTCTGCTTTACATGATTAAGTCGTTGTGGTAACTAAAAACCATTACAAAGCTCAGTAATTGTTATTGAAAGTTTGATGAGCTGTGAGACATGAAATTGATGGTGGACTTGGGATGATGCTAGTTGGGGTGGAAATCAAAGGAGAAACAGCAAGAAAAAGAACGGTTTTATTGTACCCGTTGTTGCATCAATTGCACCAGTTTCTGTGCTTCTTCTTTTCATCACCATTTTTTTTTTCTGGAGAAAGAACAGACGACGAGGTAATTTCTTCCATGAAATTCATGTATAGAACTAAAGCTCAAAATGCTACAGTTTGTGATATTGTGGAAGTCTTCAGTTTGTGATATAGAATTGGTTTTCTGTTGCATTGTAGACAGAGTTGGTAAATCCAAAGAGAAATCCTCTTTCCAATCAAAGAATCAGATTTTTGCATACTCAGAAATTGTAAGTGCTACAAATATTTTCACCAACGTTATTGGAGAAGGAGGATTCGGCAAGGTTTACCTTGGCAATCTGAAAGATGGCACACAGATTGCTGTCAAGTTGTTGTCTCAGTCATCAACACAAGGATACAGGGAATTCCAATCCGAGGTCAGATAAAAGCAGTCTAATTTGCAATTTTAACAGTTCTTTTATGGCTGCTGACCAAGTAGCTTGGATATGCATAATACAGATTAAACTCTTGATGGTTGTTCATCACAAAAACTTGGTCTCACTCATCGGTTACTGTGATGAGCCAAATAACATTGCGTTGGTTTATGAATACATGGAAAATGGAAACCTGAGGCAGCGCCTATCAGGTTTTTGTTTCTGATGTTTGTTTTCAAGTTTCTTTCTCCAGATCCTATTAGATTTCATAGTATAATTTTTGTTGCAGATCCTTTTGGAACTAAACTATTGAGCTGGAAAGAAAGACTTCAAATTGCAATAGACGCAGCACATGGTCTAGTTCTCTAACATGAAACCATAAGTTTTCATTGTGCATCTATTAGTACGTATGAATTCTTCTTACGTGGGCTCTGACAAAAGTTGCAGGTTTGGAGTATCTTCATGATGGTTGCAGGCCATCAATAATCCATAGAGATCTCAAAACTTCTAACATTCTGTTGAACCAAAATCACCTGGCAAAGATATCGGATTTTGGGTTGTCCAGAGTTTTCGCAACTGAGAGAGACTCACATATAAATACAAATCCTGCTGGAACTTTTGGATATGTTGATCCTGAGTAAGTTTTACTAATAGTAACTTATAATATTCTGATTGTACTCGACTTCAAGGGCCGAACTAGGGGTGGGGCGGGGGCTCTAGCCCCAGCTTCGCTGCCGACAATATAGGAGGGGTATTGCTGGCCTCTTCTTGATACATCTAACGTTTGAAAATTTCAGCTCCCTTAGTGTTTTAGATACTTCATGATCTAAACTTTAGGATTAGAGGTGTATTTTATAGTTTAGATCAATTTTATGATTAAATATAGATGTGTTTTATAAAGACCTCTTAATTGTTTTATTAATCTCAGTAAATGACGATAACAGAGCATATATTTTCTTGTTTAGGACTATATACATATACTAATGTTATCATATTTATGTACTGTGTACAGATTTTATGCATCAGGAAATTTGAATAAGAAAAGTGACATATACAGCTTTGGAGTAATTCTATTTGAAATAATAACAGGCCTGCCTGTTGTAATAAAAGGCGATGAAAGCAGCACTCACATTCTTGAATGGATTGGTCCAATAGTTGAAAATGGGGATATTACAGGAGTTATAGACCCCAAACTACAAGGTAAATTCAGCACTAGTTCTGCATGGAAGGCTGTTGAATTGGCCATGTCCTGCGTACCACCAAGGGCTTTACAAAGACCTGATATTAGCCACGTATTAGCAGAGCTGAAGGAATGCTTGGCTATGGAATTGGATTCTGAAAGACCTGAAACTACAGGAAACAACCAAACGACATACAGCAATTCACTGGTGATGAGCTTGCCTAGTGCGAGATAGTGATTACTATTAGAGATATATGAAATCATTTGTGGTTTGCTAGTCATCGTATTGGTGAAGTGGTCACCAAACTAAGTCCTTTATATGCATACTTTGGAGGTGGTTTTGTAAGAGACATATCCAACTATTTTTGAAGTCTACATTTCAAGTTCAATAAAATGAGAAAATTCCAACAGCACATCTTTTGATTTGGAAATTCACATCTTCACAATGAGAGATGATAAGATGTATGAAAGTATTCAAAATTTCATCACGCTGGCCTATATCTACCTTGCAATCATGGCTTTGGGTCTAGACCAACTTCGTATGTTACTCTTCCTTCGTGACATCTTATTCGTATGTTCGACAGAACATGATGAATCATGTGAAGAAAATATTGACCATTATTGAGATTTAATAGTAAATCATTTAAAACAAAAAATTTATCATTTTTTGGAAACATGAGAGGATGCTAATCGCAGTAAAACCAGACTTGGCCGGAGAGGGTTCTTGGATTAAAAATAAATAAATGGGCTCTTTTAATAAGATGACTGAATCAACTTCACTTGCAAGTGGAAATTACAAGAATCTTCCCTTAAGATTTGACTTGAAAGGATTTGACAGTTATTATTAATATAATTATTATTTATAGCCCAATAAAATATAAGAAATTACGAGGTGGATAATATTCCTCAGTTGATATTTGTATTTTCTTAATAAAAGGAATATTGATTTTTTTTTTCTTAAAAAAAGTGTTAATATAATTTCAACCAACCATTCAACCCTGGAATTTAAACTATCAATTAAGTTTTAGAAATGATTTAATATATCTTTAATATATATCCACATACAAATATCTATTTAGCCTGAAGTATGAACATGTATAAACTCACATCTATCTTTTTTTTTATTATAAAGATTCTGATATCATATTAATGAATCATTTAACCTAAAAGTTTACCTTGTTAAATGAAGTCTAGAAATAATTTAATATATCTCTATTAGGGTGAAATTAAAAATTAAAAATTTAATTTAATGCATTAAATTTGGATGATGTTATTCATATATAGGTAAATAGGATGACTGAATCAACTTTTCTTGCCAGGTAATATTCTATTACCATGGAAATTAAAAGAATCTTCCCCCCAAGATTTGACTTAAAAATATTTGATAGTTGTTATTAATATAAAAAAGATTTGATAGTTGTTATTACTAAAATTACTATTTGTAGCTTATCAAAATGTAAGAGATTACGTGATAGGTAGTAATCCTCAGTTGATATTTGCATGTTTATTGTTTTTACCAGAATGCTTGATGGATGATGTACCATCAATTATATCACAAGTGATGATCTTTTGCTTTAAAATTATTGGAAATCTGAACTGAGTATCAAGATTTAATCTGAGTTTTCTTTCATCTTTAAATGAGAACCTACTTGATAGTTTAAACTTTTAGGTTGAATGATGTTTTAATAATTATTATCAAGGAATCCATGGCTTAAAAAATAATATTTGCCAAGGAAATGATATTAAATTTTATATACATGAATATATATTATATAAATAAATAAGTGGGCTTAATTTACTTCGAACGCATCTTAACTATATAAAATTGTATCATCTATGTCATAGAGCTGTAAGTTGAAGTTGAAAGAAGAAACTATGGAAGTTCACATCTTGCAATGTTTCTGTTTCGCATTTCTTTGCATTTTTTCTCCTAACATTCTGGTCCATGCTCAGCTAATTTCATAAATATTGTATTTCCAAAAACTCGAGACCCGAACCTTACTAATTAAGCTGTTAAGAATATGTATCCTATTCAACTGCTTGATGGTTTTATGTGATTCAGCTGTTAATAATATGTGAAAAAAAATGAACATATTAAATAATTCAGAATCATCCATTAATTAACAGCACCAAAAACATTATTAAAATATCTTTACGAAAAGGTTTCGTTGAAAATGTGGGAAAACATCAGGAAAGCAATGCAAATGTTTTAGATTTAACCGTAAGGCATAGAAGAAAAAGGAAACAATCATACCGTATGTTACAATTCATTTGAAAAGAGATGGATTTAATCATGTTCTGTTAGATAACAAAACTCAGGAGGGAATTGACAGATTGCTTAACAGTATGACTAAAATCAGGAGAATTCGATAAATGATATTACGAAAATATTGATCATCCAAATTGAAATAAATGATTGAAATTTAATTACATAACAATACAATCATCTATAAAATTAAAAATAATCCCAACCATTCAAAGTGAAAATAGATAAAATGGGAAGACTGAATCAACTTCACTTGCAAGGTCATAATCTATTACCATGGAAATTACAAACATCTTCCCCTAAGATTTGACATAGATAGTTATTACTAATATAATTATTATTATTTATAGCTTATAAAATGTAAGAGATTACGTGGTAGATAGTACTACTCCTTAGTTGATATTTGTATGTTTATTGTTTTTACAAGAATGCATGATGGATGATGTACCATAAATTATATAAAAAGTGATGATCTTTTGCTTTAAAATGATTAGAAATCTGAACCAAGTATCATGATTTAATCTTTGAATCTTCTTTCATCTTCAAATGTAAACTTACTTCATAGTTTAAGCTGGATAATTATTATTGAGGAATCCATGACTTAAAATATAATATCTGTGAAGGAAATGAAAGGCAACATAATTTGGCTTAATTGACTTCCAACCCATCTTAACTAAATGAAATTGTATCATCTATATCATAGAGCTGTAAGTTGAACTTGAAAGAAAAACTATGGAAGTTCACATCTTACAATGTTTCTGTTTTGCATTTCACAAAACAGGAAAGTTCCTGAGACGCCATAGCTGTCGAAGTTTTGTATTTATTCCAGGCGGTATGCTCGTGGGTTCCCCCGTGTCAATGAATGATGCATCTGAAACGTAATCAAGACCAGTTGTCTCATCCGAATAGCTTGTGTTTTCTGGTAAACCACAATCTATGTTCACAAAGCCTGAAAACAAACAGAAAGCTCAATAAG
>CANYBF010986254.1:0-30837 GCA_948192965.1 Dalechampia spathulata | reverse complement strand
ACATGGTATAATGCATGGCATACCATATGCATGGCATGTGAAGTGATGTATGGCATGGCATATGCATGACATGGCATAATATATAGCATATCATATGGCATGTTAAATGGATGACATACTATATGTATAGCATGTGAAGTGAATGACATACCGTATGCATGGCATGTGAATGATGTATGACATATCATATGCATGACATGACATAGTGGTGCGTATGTGAATGTGTATTTAACATAATATATGTATGGCATACGGTATGACATGTGTTATGACATACGTCATGGCATGGTATATGACATGGCATGGCATATATATGCATGATAAGGCGTATTGATTAATTGAGCATATTGGATTGCGTATTTGGAGTATTTGGTGTATTTACGTATTTATACATATATGCATATGAAAATATAGTATGTTATGACATACGGTATATACATGGCATGCATAGTAGTATGTGCATGTGTCATGCGACATGGCATGTGACATGATGACATAGTATATTTAGGCAAATATACGAATAAAAATAAAGGTCGGTGAAAGGGATCGAGGAAATTAGGGGGATACATACGAGATAGGGGGATTAATTATTACAGACCAATAATAAATCCTATCCTATTACATAAATATCCTCGCATACACATTTTGGGACGTTAAGTAATGTCCCCTCCTTCCCAGGCACTATTCCTTGCAGTTTTGCATGATCCAAAAATGCGGATGGATTAATTATGCAAAATAATCAAATAAAATTCACTAGTAGCAAATGAATTTTTGATTTAATTGACTAGTCCAATACCATTTAAAAGTACAAACCAAGAGTCAAAATCCATCAATTATTAGGCAATAATTGAAACAATAAACACGAGCCGGATCGTGAAAATTCATTTTAATAAAAATTATTTTAAGCAAAATTATTTTATTTGATCATGGAAAAATTAATTGGGAGTGCTAACATCACTTGGAATATTTTGGAGATAGCCCCTCAACCAATTAAAATCCAATCCTTTCAAAAATCATATTTTGTACGAGTAAAAATTGCATTTTATCATAAAAATTAATTTTGAGGCCAAAATTAATTAAGTGTAATTATTTTATGACTTCTACAGAATATTTGAGCCACTGTAAAGCATCAAATACTACTGGATACGTCAAAAATACAATGAAATACAGTCCAAAATACAATTTTTCTAGAAACACATGAGGGATGTACGCCATGCATCAGGCGATGTGCGCCACACATAGACTGTGTGTGGCACACATCATATGATGTATGGAGCATATCAGAGGCCAATCTGCAAGAAAATTAAATTTGTCAGTACAAAAATACGCAACTCTAATGAAGACAGTACCTCATTTTGAGCATGAATCGGCCTCCAGTTTAGCAAACCAAACAATTAATTAAGCAATTAATTGAGATAAATGATTTTAAAGCCAAAATCAAGTAGATCTGGACAATATTCGACAGATCCAAAACCCCAATTGCATGGAAAAGCCTTTGGAGTTGCTGGAAAAATTAGATCAGAAAGCGGTTCGGGCGAAAACCAGATTTTTCTGTGAAAACTGAGACCTATGTATGTAGCGCACATGGGCGTATGTGTGGCGCACATGGAAGAGAAAACAGAAGGGAAATCAAAAAATTTTCAGCAGAAACCCTAGATCTGACCCCGATCTAGGTAGATCGGAACCGAAAATGAGTTTTTGCTTCATGGATTTGCATCCAAATCAAGAAAAAAAATTTTAAAGTTAAAATTATCTTAGATCCAGCAAGTATTTGGCAGATCCAGGACATTTAAGGCATGAAAAGGCCCTAAACATCACTGAAATAGCCAGATCGGGTGAAAAACCAAGTGAAAACGGGAGAAAAATAGCATTTTCTGGAAAATTTTAGGGTGATGTGCGCAACACATAACCCCATGTGCACCACACATAGGCTGTGTGTGGCACACATGAGGTGATGTGCGTAGCACATTCCTCACAGAATAGTAATCGAAACAAGAAAATTGAAGAAAATAGGGAAATTTACCTTATTCCGGTTGGATTTTCTTCTTGATCTTGCTTCCTTTAATGCTTAGGGAGCCTAACTAAGGTTAATTAGTCTCTAAACTCAAGCAATTTAATTAATTAGGGGCCTAATTAATTAAGTGGAAATTTGGCAGAGTTTTTAGTGCCCTTAGAGAGCAAAAATCGGATCCATTTGCAGAACCCCAAGCTCTATATTTATAGAGCAAAAATCGAGCGTGGTAATTTTATAATTTTTACCCAGATTTGAAACATTTAAAGACAATGTGCGCCACACATCATGTGATGTGCGCCACACATTGTCAATGTGCTGCGCACATCACCTTTTAACCCTTCGCATGGGGCCCATTGTGGTTACTTCGGGACGTACGCCTCGAGCCTATAAGCATTATTCAATGTGAGGAACAACTTTGTAGAATAAAGTTTTTCCAAATTCAGTCCCGAGAAGGCTCCCGACCAAACATCTTTACTATGCAACGTGCGGTGCACATAGGGCGATGTGCACAACACATTGCATTTTTACCCTATGCGCGTCGGCTCGTACGGGCTAAACCAGATGTATGCCATATATCAACTGAAGTGCAATCAACATTTTGAGAAACTTTACAGTTATAAGTTTTCTCATATTCGGCCCTGAACACCGAGTTTCGGCTAATGGGCCCATTTTAGGGTTTGCGACCTTATTTCGGCCCAAAATGGCATTCGGCGTGCCAGAAGGTCGTATCTCACGTAGGTATTAGTGAAAATGTGTTCTGTATACATAGAACACTCGAAATAGGCCAAGTGGGGCGGTGGGCCCACCTGTGTATTATTCATGATGAATAGTGCCCAGTGGGCCCTACAGTATAAAAGGGCCTAGAATGTAGCAAACAGAATGCCAAGCGCCTCGCCTTGAGTAAGGTAACATATGGGAAGTGTTCTATGCGAAAAGAACACTCAGAATATATTAGAGTGGGTAGCGGGCCCCACTAATGCTTGGTGGGTCCCACAACATAGTGGTCCCAGAATGTGGCATTTGCAATGCCGCAGAGGTATGCCTTGCGTAAGGCAATAGTGAAGTGTATTCTGTAAGCACAGAATACACAGAATAGGCTAATAGGGGCAATGGGCCCCACTAATGTCTTAGGTGGGCCCCACAGCGTGGCGGGCCCAGGGGATGGCATTTTTAATGCCAAGCGTTGTGGCTTGCGTAAGGCGACTGGAAAATGTATTCTATAAGTACATAATACACAGAATAGGTCAATGGGGGGAAGCGAGCCCCGCCTATGTACTATTCATAGTGAATAGTGACCTAGGCTCAGAATGCAATACTTTGCATTCTGTGTATCCTATCATGCATAGGCAGGCATGAAATGTATTCTGTAAGTACAGAATACACAGAATATGCTTAATAGAGGTTGCGGGCTCCACTAATGTCTTAGGCGGGCCCAGGGGATGGCATTTGCAATGCCAAGCACTGTGCCTTGCGTAAGGCAATTGGAAAATGTACACAGAATAGGTTATCAGGGGCAGCGGGCCCCACTAATGCCCTAAGTGGGCCCCACCTATGCACTATTCATGATGAATAGTGCCCAGGGCCAAAAATGCAATATCTTTGCATTTCAAGTGGTTTGCCTTACGTAGGCTACAGTGAAGTGTGTTATGTATGTGCAGAACACTCAGAATATGTGGCGGGTCCCGCCAGGCGCCATGGTGGGCCCCACCAGTTCTAAGTTGTTCTATGCACCAGAATACACAGAAGAAGACACAGAGGCCTACGTGCATAATCGGGGTCGATATCGGGGACAATAGAAACCCAGAATTGCATGAGTGTGAAAAGTCAGGGTCAACACAAGTATGGTGCTAAAACTATTTCATGTTACATCAAAGAAATAACTATTAAATGTGTTCAAAAAGGGGCTTAACAAAAGAAGCTATCATACAATAGTGTGCAAATTAGGCCTGTGAGATATATATGCACCAACTTGAGGGGGAATGTTGGCTAAATTAGAAGATTATCAACAAAATTGTAGGGTAGCATATTCTTTTCTTATTCTATTCTATTTCCTATTTTATTTGTATTTCCTCTTTTTACTTGATTTAAGTCTCCTTAATTAGTGATAGGTCTTTGTATATAAATAGTGAGGTAAATTCAAGATTCAATATACAAGAAGAAGAATTCTATTCTTTAAATTAAAACTACCTGCCTAAGGTAATTAACTTGATTAAAATGGTAAAATCAAACTTGAAACTCTGAGTGAATAGATCTTCACCACTCGAACCCACCTCTAAAAGGTTTGACTTAGCACTCATGCTAATGGGTCGATTAAACCAAATCCAGAACCATCCAAAGGTGACTCCATCTTGTGACTCTTTTGAGTCCATCTTATTCCTCAAGTCAACCCCTCAAGAAGATTGCATTTTTACTTCAAATGAGCCCCCAGTCTATGCATTGCAAGCCTCGCTCTGGGTAGCGGTGAAAGCATCGCCCATAAGGGGAAGCATCTAGTTTGAAAATTATTAGTGGATCTGAAGAAAGGCAATATGAAGCTGGTATGATAATGCCTTATGTTAGTTTTCACTTCTGTTGATAAGGTACAATAAAACTTGATTAATTTTTAAAGTTTTATATTTCTTTTACATATGTTATGTTCCATTTATATTCTTATATTATGGTTTTTTATTTCCTTTTTATTAGAAGCATGATGTTGATGAAGATATTGACCCAAACTTCCTTCTCAAGTTGGTTGATGATGTTATTATTATTTAAGTTATATAACATCCAAAAATTGTTAGGCCATTTATAATGTTGTTTTAGGTACATTAATGTTTTTCAGATACAAGTGATATAGAAAAAATTATTGATGATGAAGATTGGTAATGTTTTTGCTATACCTGAAATTGAAAAAAGGAGTGTTCGTCCAAGTGACATGTTGAAATCACCTTACATTCAGTAGTTCAACATATCAAACAGCAATGGTTCATCCAAGAGTTCAAAAAAGTTAGTTAAAAGTGTTGTTCCTTTGAACAACAATATTGGACTTGAAGTTAATGGTGATTTGTTAGTGCAATTCTCAAATTGGCTTGAGAAAGGATTGAAGAAAAAAACAAGTAACTTTTTATTATTTATTTTTAATTTACTTTGTTTTAATTTTTAGTTATTTGGTATGAAAAAAAATCTATTCTCTAAAGACAAACAAATTTTTTCCACCTTTCAACTTTTTTATGGCTGTTGTAGATGAAAAGGTTTGGTTCCATATATTACAACATCCTAGTCATCCTTTTAGTTCATTAGTAAGTATATATCAGTTGTATTATTTATTGTAGTTTTGCATTTGTTTTTTTTTAAATAAAAGTATGCTTATTGTATACTTTCAATAAACTTATAGGCAACCAATTATGTACTTGTTGTATACCATTGTGAAACCTAGCACTATGAAGATTCAATTTGGATGTGTGTTTATGATCATATGTTTGATTATTTTCTATTTTTATGTTTTATTTTTTATAGCATATTGATGTTTTGTTTTATTATTTGAAAGAAAGGATTATTTGTTGATGGTATTCCTAACAAGTTCACAATAAAAGATAATTTGTTTGACCAAAATATTCAAGAACTTTTTTCTAGTTATGAGAGTAGAGGATAGGATTATGTATATGATTATATTTCTATTGATAGTTTGATTGAACAATATATGAAAGGTTTTAGGATGATATACCATGGCATGAAATTGATCATGTGCTTTTTCCTATACATGTTGGGAAAAGTTTTGATTGGGTGTTGGCTTGGCTTTGTCTTCATTCAAGACAAATAAGGATATATAACTCAATAAGGGATGCAATCCATGATGCTAATGTCTTGGCAGTTGTACGTGGTTATTCTGTTCTACTTTTGCATTTTCTTATTACATCTAGATTTTATTCGAAGTGAAATGAATTATTGCTTGGGGGTGATGCTTATTCTAATAAGCACCTAACTGATCTATATGATGTGTATATTATAGAACCTCTTCTAATTCAATTTAGGAAGTAAGTCGTTTAAATTATTATTATTTATTTATTGCTTATTTGGTCTGATAATTTCAAAATTTCTATTTTAATGATTGTGGTGTGTTTGTTGTTTCTTTTGCTGAATATTTAATTAAGGTTAAAGAGATTCCAATCGATGGCTTTGATGTGAAGGCTCATCATAATAGATTATATGTTTTACTCTACCACCATGGATTGAAGAAACAAGAAGAAAACATTGAAAATGATTATGAAGTTCTAAGCAGAAGGAAGTTATCATAAGATGCAAAAAAAGTAACCAAACTTGAGGTTAGTATTATTTGTTGTTTAAGAATACCCATTGTATATTGTATATATACCTCTGATAAACTAGTTACTATTTTTCAAAAGTGAATTATTTTGTTACTTGGTAGTATTTATTTCAAACTGTCACTAGCACTTCTGAAATTAAGGTTTACAATTGATTATTATATTAGGATTTCAACTTATAATTACAATATTTCTACATGCCTTCTTATTATGTCCTCTTTGTCCACATTGCTCACACTTCCATTTACTTTTTTCTTTCCCATGGTGCTTTAAATCTTTACTTCTTTAGTCTTCCAGCTTTTGTTTTTCTCTATGGTAGCAACACAATCTCCTCTTGTATTTGTTGTGGGACTTCCCATGTTTTAGTGCTTGGTATAGGATTCATAACTCCATTATATATTGATAGATATGTGTCCTTCATGTAATATATTGAACAATATTCATAAAGGTTCATGTTCCTACTTTTGATGATAACCATTGCATATGAACATGGGATTTCATCCATTTGAAATTTGTTACAATTGCATATCTTTCTTAGCATGTCAACCACATATGTATTCTCCATGAAAAAACTATAAACATCTTTGCATCTGATGATTGTACCTGTGACAATGACATAAGAAAGTTAATTAAATGTTAGTTAGTTAAAATATTGTTTATGTATACTTGACATATACCTTAGATATACTTTAAATATACTCTATGTATACTTGTTGTAAACTAGTAATTTTCATTATATACTCAAAGCATACCCACATTCTTACTAATAGAATGTTGTTCTGTTGGATTGTTTCCTCATGTTTACTGCTTAGTGTTGTGAATGTTAAGAGTGCTTTGTTTCTATTCTTGTATATCCAATCTTGTGTCATTGAAAATAAGTATTGTAGAAGACATGTTATAGGTAGACTTTTGGATGCTTTGTTTATTACATTTATCAATTTTGCTATGTTGGAAGTCATTGTTGTAAATCTATTTGTTTATGCATGAACTCTTGACCACTTTTTATATCCAACATTCTCCAAATATCTTTGTATTTGCATATTTATCTTCTCAATATTTGCCATGTATTTATCAAAATCCTTTTTTATATAACACTTTGATACTGCTAAGAATAACTCCATCACCTTCCTATTATGTGAAATGTACAAAAGTGGTGGTCAATCTCTGAATATACTTTTATTACAACTCTATCTATACTTTCATATCTGTTTGAGATTATGCACATTCTTGTTCTAACTCCATAGATTTCTTTGAATTTTATGAAAAACCACTCCCAAGATGCATTATTTTCTGAGTCTATAATAGAGTATGCAAGTATAAAAATATTACTTACATCATCTTATATTGATGTAGTTATTAATGTACCTCCATATGTTGATTGTAAGAAAGTTGCATCCACTACTACCATTGGATTGCAGTATTTCCATCCTTTTATTAATGCATTCAAGACTATGTAGACATATACGAATGATGCATCTTCTTTTTTTGGATCTCAATAACTAAACCTTGATTTGTTGTTTTAAGCATGTAAATGTAACTTGGAAGCAGCTTATAAGAGTCCTTTGGTACACCAGTTATCTTATATAGTACCTTTTCTTTTGATTTCCAAGCATTTTCATAAGAAATTATAACCCCATAGTCATATCTTAGATCTCTAATAATATCCATTAGTGTATATATAATCTTGATATTTAGGTATTTATTCTTGATTAGATTAGAAATCATCTTTGATATAACATTCTGTTGGTCTCCAAAACATATATATGCAGTACAAGTATGATAATTGTTGAATTTTCTCACATTGAATATATTTGTATTCCACTATCTAGATTATCTGAGTTTCCAACTGCAGGTTTTATTTATGCAACTAGTTGTAAAATTCTCTTGTGCATGATTTATCAACCTTGTATTGAAAATGATTTTCCACTGCATAAAAACTCAATGCTTTTTGTAATGTACATGTTTCTTGGTAATTTTTTCCCTTTAATATTGCAATCTTCTTTGGATGTACTATGATTTCTGCATTTTTTTTCTAGTTGATGTTGATCTTGTTCAACTACAATAGTTGTTGTTTCTTTTCCAATAGCTAAGGATATTCTATTATTGCATATGCAGTTTCTTGGAAGTGTACATGTAATATACTGATGGTATACAACTGACTGCAAACAAAACTCTCATATGTTTGTGCATTTAAGCTATTGGTTGAGAGATTTTGCATACTTTTACAACTGATACACAGTGGATAATTTGTAATATTTTGATATTTTATTCTTAATTCTAAGTAAAACCTTAATGTAGTATTATTCTCTATTTTAATTAGTGGATAGTCTTCTTTTAATTGATAAAGAACTTTAAATATTGAACTGTGATCCTTCAATTTGATTTCTTCTTAAATTATCTATTGAAAAATGTTGAACAGATATTATGATGGAATAAGTATACCTTGAATTTTGAAATTAACATATTTTGCTGGATGTATCCATTCACCATTGTAGTGAATGAGTACTGTCAGTAGATTTTGTGTTCCTTCTTTTTCTTTTTGTTGATTCTTCATGCTTGCAGGTGTTGATCCTCATGAATTTTTGTTCATGATTTTTGCATTTTCTTTATTTAATTTTAATGGAGTTTTGTACGTTTGGAGAAACATTATTGATAATTGATTTTTTAAATTTTATTTTATTTCAAATAGGTGTATTTAATTAGAATTGTATTTAGTTGGCAAAATCTTATGAAATTTTGAATTGATATTTTCCTATTATTGAGTTAATATGATATTTTAAAAAGCTGATGTTAACACTATATTTTCACCCCCAACACAGGCTAGTTGGGTTGCCCACTTCAGGCATGTAATGTGACTTATTTCCTTATGGGGATGGCTTGATACAAGTTCCCATCCCTAAGAGTAAGTTGCATACATGAATTCTGCATATTCATTTCTCATGTAGGCATACGGTTTGGCCCCTATTTAGTCCATGCAAAATGGCTGCCTATCATATATTTCAAGCATAAGCTGGCTGGGTTGCCCCTTTTAGGTACATATTGCAACTTGTTTCCTTATTGGGATGGCTTGATATAGGTTTCATTCCTAAGATTAAGTTGCATACATGAATTTTGCATGTTCATTTGTCATTTGGGCACACAGTTTTGCCCTGGTTTAGTTCATGCAAAATGGCTGCCAATCACAGATTTCCAGCATAACCTGCACAGGCTAGCTGGATTACCCCTTTTGGGCACGTATTATGACTTATGTTCTTCTCGGGATGGCTTGATACAGGTTCCCATTCCCAAGAGTAAGTTGCATACATGAATTTTGCATATTCATTTGCCATTTGGGCACACAGTTTTCCCCCCATTTATTCTATGCAAAATGGCTGCCAATCACAGATTTCCAGCACAGCCTGCATAGGTTAGTTGGGTTACCCCTTTCAGGCATATATTATGACTTGTGTCCTTGTCGGGATGGCTTGATATAGGTTCTCATTCCTAAGAGTAAGTTGCATACATGAATTTTGCATATTCATTTGCCATTTGGGCACACAGTTTGCCCCCTGTTTAGTCTGTACAAAACGGCTGCTAATCATAGATTTCTAGAACAGCATGCACAGGCTAGCTGGGTTGCCCCTTTTGGGCACGTATTGTGATTTGTTTCTTTATCGGGATGGCCTGATACAGGTTCCCATTCCCAAGAGAAAGTTGCATGCATGAATTTTGCATATTCATTTGCCATATGGGCACACAGTTTACCCTCTGTTCAATCCCTACACAATGGCTGCCCACCTAGTTTTGGTGAAGAAAAGGGACTTTATCCCACATTGCTAATCCTAAGGGTGCCACCCCTCCTAAGGCTACTATAAATTCAAGGGTAAGCCTTCTTCGTACAACACACAAGAAATATCATAAAAATGAAACTTAAAATATCATATAAATGGTATACATTTTAATTCTAAGACATAAGGTTAAAATATCTTAAGTAAAATTTGATTAGGATTAGTGACTAATTAATTTTACTAAAATCCTAAGCTTTTGGAAATTTGGAGGGAACAACTTCTAGCCCTGGTAAGTCATTTCTTTCTTTGACTTTTAAGTTAATTTAGCTTTTCTGTCATGTTTAGTTTATTTTCTTAATTTAGCTTTACTATCATGCTTAGCTTGTTTTATTTAGCTTTACTCCCATGTTTAGCTTTTTATTATACCATGTCATCATGTCACATCATATGCCATTATACAATGTCATCATGCTATGTCATATGTCATTATGTCATGTCATATGCCATTATACCATGTCATCATGCCAAGTCATATGATACCATGTCATGTCATACACCATTATATCATGTCACATGCCACATCATATGCTAATATGTCATGTCACATGCCACGTCCTATGCTAATATGCCATGTCATCATGCCATATCATATGATACCATGCCATGCCATACATTATTATACCATATCATCATGCCATGTCATATGATACCATGCCATGTCATCATGCCATGTCATCATGCCATATCACATGTCATATGCCACTATACCATGTCACATGACATGTCACTCTATCATATGCTATTATGCTATGTCACATGCCATGTCACTATGCTATATGCTACTATGACATATCACATGCCATATCATCACGTCATATGCTATTATGCCATTTCACATGCCACATCATCATGTTATATGCTATTATGCCATGTCACCATGTCACATACCATGTCATCATGTCACATGCTACATCACCATGTTGTACCTTACATCCATCGGACTTCGGCTCTTGATTCGTGCTTTTTACATGGTATAGAATTAGTTGATCAAGTCTTAAATTTCATTTGCTATTAATGATTTTACTTGTTTATTTGCATTTTCACTCATGCATTTTTCGACTCGTGCTATCCGAGGAGGTTGAGATGTTACTTAATGTCTCAAATTTTTGTACCGATTAAGATCTTATGTAATAGAATAGCTTTATTCCCCTATTTTTAGGATTTAGTATTAAATCCCATGTGTATCCCCTAATTCCTCAATCCCTTTCACCGGCCTTTCGAGAATTTTTATTTCATGGATGGTTTTATTATATTTGCTAAAATATGTCATATCATGTCATATGCCATGTCAAATGCCACATCACACACTTCTATGTCATCCCATGCATATGCCATGCCATAACATATATTATCTCGTATGCTAATATGATCCAAAATACGCCAATTCACCATGTAATACATGCTATTTGCCATGTTATATGCCAATATACTATGCCAACTTACCATGTCGTTATGGAATGACATCATGTCATATCACATGCTACTTTACCATGCCACGATATATGCTATGTCGCCTGCCATGTCAAATATCATGTCATCTGCCACGTCACATGATATGTCAAATGTTATCTCACACATATCACTATACCATATCATGCATATGCCATGTCATTTTACTATATCATCACTATGTCATGTCATGCATAGACCACATCATTTTACTATGTCATCACTTTACATGTCATACATATGTCATGCCATCCAAATGCTATATAGCATTATATGCCATTTTACATGCAATTATGCTATGCCAAATCACATGTCACACTGTGTGCTTACTTATATGTTTGCTTGCTTGCCTGTTTAGGATAATTAACTCCAACTATAATGGTACAATCAATTTTAGAAACTCATAGAAATAGATCTTCACCACCCGAACCCATCTTTAAAGGGTTTAACTAGCACTCATGCTTTGGGTTGGTTAAACCGATCTGGAACCATCTGATAGTGACTCCTTTGCGACTCTTTTGAGTCCGTATCATTCCTTGAGGTAGCCCTTCGAGAAGTCCACGCTTTCGCTCCAAGTGTGGTCCTTGATCCGCGAGCCTCACAAGCCTTGCTCTGGGCGACGGCAGAAACCAACGCTCACAACTAGTTTTTTGAGAAAAAAAAAGTGATAGTTGGCAATGTTAAAATAAACTTTGTCAGCTAATATTTTTTAATTATTATAATCCTTAAATAATTTATTCAAGTCTGAAAGATTTGAAAGAATTATTAATTTAATAAAGAAAATTAGTAGATATAAAAATGTTTTTTCCAAGATTTAGAAAAAAAAATTGATTAATCTTTATACTTGTATATTATTATATTAGCAAACTTTATTATCTATAAATAGTAAGTTTCAAACACACTTTCAAATTATAAGTTGTGATGTTTAATTTTTTATATTAATGAAATAATATTTTATTAAAAATGTGTTTCCTTTCATATTTCAGTAATTTAGACCATTTGCAACCACATGAAATTATCATGATTTTTTTATTTTAATACATGAACTTCAAATTTTATTATTTTATAACTTCAATTTATTTAAAATATAACACATAAATACCTTTATACTAACATAAAAAACACAAGCATTTTAAAGCATAGAGATCTCGTTCAAAACTAATTATTATTTTTTATTTTGTCCTTCGCTTATAATAATATCTGAATTTTACATCTAAATTTTAATTTTTACCATTTAAATTATCTCAAATTACTTAAAACATAATACATAAATACTTCCATTTTTAAAATAATTTAATACAATTTATTTAATAAATCATATTTTATGAATAAAAATTTATATTTGTATTTTATCATTTTAATGCAACTAAAAGAATGTAAAAAATGAAGCATATATATTTATTTTATTTTTTTCATATTCATTTTTATCTTAGAACACATTTTAAGTTTTTATTATTTTCAATGCTATACTTTAAATAATTGAGTTAAATTGGATTTTAGTTAGTTTTAGCTTAACTCATTTATTATTAAATTCAAGTTAAATTCATAAAAAAAGTTTTAATAAATTTAATCAAACTTTAATAAATCTAATAAAATAAATTATAAAATAAATTATTTACTTTTCTATTTAAAAATTAAAAAAGTTACTAGCAAAATTACAATATATATTAAAAATTTATGATCATATAATATGTCACATCCTCACTTTTACCATATTGCATTGATTATAAGTATGATGTGCATTGCTTGATATATGTGTATGATTGAGATTATGATATGGAAATGTGCAATATGTAGATACGATATGGAACATGAATGATGTGCACTTTAATAGGTGTTATGGTGTTGACATGATAATAATTAACAGAATCACTAAATAATGAACGATGATATTTAGATGGATACAACGTCGAGGATATTTGATATATTTATGTGTGTTTGAGTTAAAAGGTTTGTATGTGTGTACGTATATTCGTATGTGAAAATGTACATATATATGTAAGCTTAAGTATATGGGGAATTAAGATAAATTAAGGTGTATAAGAATGGGTATTTATGTAATTATGAAGGCATATATGTGATTGAGTATATACATATGCTAAGGAAGTGAATAAAAATAATAAATACAATAAAAATACATAAAGTAAATAATTAAAGGTATTAGCATGAATTAGGATGTACATAATGTATTTTTGTATATAATGTATGTGTATATATATGTATATGGTATTATAATTCAAGAATATAAAAATTATGTATATATAATGTATATGTATATGATATGTCATGCTGCGTGCTTACTTATATGCTAGCTTGCTTGCCTACTTAGGACAATTAACTTCAACTATAATGGTAAAATCGATTTTGAAAACTCATAGAAATAGATCTTCACCACCTGAACCAATCTTTGAAGGGTTTAACTAGCACTCATGCTATGGGTCGGTTGAACCAATCCAGAACCATCCGGTGGTGACTCCTTTTTGACTCTTTTGAGTCCGTATCATTCCTCGAGGTAGCCCCTTGGGAGTCCATGCTTTTGTTCCAAGTGTGGTCCTCGATTCATGAGCCTCATAAGCCTCACTTTGGGCGACGGTGACAGAAACCAACACTCACAGTTAGGGGTGTAAACGAGTCGAGCTGAGCCAAGCTTTACCTAACTCAAGCTTGACTCATTTATAATCAAGTCGAGCTCGAACCAAGCTTTCCAAAATTTTTGATGTATCGTGAGCTTAAACGAGCCTAATCGAGCCTTAAACAAGCCTAATAAATATAAATTTTAATATACATTTTTTATTTTTTATTTAAAAAATAAAAAATTTATTAATAAAAGTATTATATTTTATAGATATTTATAATTTTATATTGATAATTAAATTAAAAAACATTTTTATATATTTTTATGATTATAAATTTATAGATTATTTATCTAAAATTAAATTTTTTCATATAAATTAATGAGTTAGCTCACGAGCTTCTTATCGAGCCAACCACGAGCTTAAACGAGTTGAATATTGTCTAGCTTGAGCTTGACTCATTTATTAAACAAGCTTTACTAAATAAACTTAACGAGATTTTATCGAATCAAGTTTCGAGTAGCTCGTAAATGGCTCGGTTCGTTTACATCCCTACTCACAGTGGTGACTCCACTGGGGATTGCATGGCAAAAGAGTGGTAGCATCTAAGAGTTTCCATATCAATTTTTCTATCATAGTTGGGTTAATTATATGCATCATACCACCAGTCCGTGTCTGTACACACCATATAACCTCCCATATCAAGCCGGTGATTATAGGTGAGTGAGTACCTTGGACTCCATTCGACTCCCTGGAAAAGTGAATCTGCCTTCACCACTCGCTACCTTGTACTGCTGACTGTCGATGATTCCTGATAAATAGTCATGAGGTATAATCTTATATCAATGATTCCATTTGATTGGATAGGTTATGGATAACGTCGTGGGGGACCTTAGCCTGTTCTTACCGGACGAAAAGCCCATGTAGTTAACCTAGAAACATTCCAAACTAAAACCCCTCATTGCATGCTATATGAATCGATGTCCTATATCATGTCAATGGATTTGCTTAAACCCAACCTATTTTCCCTCACTTGGATTGCTCTACTAAGAGTCAGAATCCTTTCATGATTCTGTATGGTTGCACAACCTCATTCCTATTCCATAGCCATACCCTTATGATAACAATATGAACATGCCTATATTGCTCTGTTAAGAGTCGAAATCCTTCCATGATTCTGTATGGTTGCATAACCTTATGCCTATTGCATGGGCATTCTCTTATCATAACAATATAATCATGCTTGTAGTGCTTTGCTAAGAGTTAGAATCGTTTCATGATTCTGTATGGTTGCATAACCTCATGTCTATTCCATAGACATACTCTTATCATAACAATATGATCATGCCTGTATTGCTCCTTTCATGATTCCGTATGGTTGCACAACCTCATGTCTATTCCACAGACATACTCTTATCATAACAATATGATCATGCCTGTATTGCTCTGCTAAGAGTCAAAATCCTTTTATGATTCTGTATGGTTACACAACCTCGTGTCTATTCTATAAACATACTCTTATCATAATAATATGATCATGCCTGTATTGCTCTGCTAAGAGTCAGAATCCTTTCATGATTCCGTATAGTTGTGTAACCTCATGCCCATTCTATTGGCATTCTCTTATCATAGCAATATGGCTAGGTCAAAATGCTATCGGGTTTTCACCATAATCCCTCATATAATTGGGCAACGATCACCCTTTTTGCTTGCCTTATTGAGAGAATTGTGCCTTAAGTTCCCATTGTAACTTCTGGCTAGTATCCCACCTAGGAGATATTGAACTGACCAATTCTCGTGGAGGTATAAGGGTGGCAGGGAGCACTACTGTACGCTACGTGTTCACTAACCATTCTCGTGTTTTCTGTCTAAACATACATGCATCCTCATACAACTTTCTCTAACAAGTTTCCTTTTTAAGCCATAATTTTAGATGTTTCCTAGCATAGGTCATGCATACATCCTACGTGATGCATCATGTTCATCCAATGCATACGCATGCTAATCAATTTTACTTTATAGCCATAATGTCAGATGTTTCCTAGCATAGGTTATGCTAATCAAACTCACAGCTAGCTAGAAATGTTGCATCCATGTCAAACACTACTGGTTCAGTGCTAGATGATGCTTCACTTACTACAGTTCAATAGCTAATTGATCAGTTGATGCCCAAGCTCTTGAATGATGACTTCAAGAGCCTCCTGTAACAACAGATCCAGGAGGCCCTCAGTCTTGGTAACTTCATCACCCACCAGCTCCTATTAAGGAAAAGGGGAAAGGCATCAACTTGTATGATGTCAAGACTGATGATAATGTTTCACTCTATATCATGATGTTCAAAAATCTGAGACCTTTATCCTAGAGTAGAAGATAGAATAGCTACAGTCTATCATAAAGACCAAAGGCAGAGGGTCTGATCTTGACTTTGATGAATTCTCTATTTGGGCTATCAAAGGGCTGCCTGTCAAGTTCAAGCTCCCAGATGTTCCCAAGTATAGTGGAGTTGGGGATCCAAAGAATCATCTCAAGACTTACACCATGATGATGAGCATTACAAACTTATCGGATGATCAGATATTCTAACTCTTCTTCATCTCACTAGAGGGACTAGTGTTGGCCTGGTATCATAGTCTGAACAAGGCAATCACAGTCGAGTCAAAGCCTCTTTATACTGCCTTCTATAAATAATACGGGTTCAAGTCCTAGTTTAATGTAACCCTGATGGATCTTGAAATGGTTAAGTAGAAAACTATTGAATCTTTCATGGATTACTTTAATGGATGGATAGATAAAGCTACACTGGTCAGACAGAAACCATCCAAGTCTGATATAATCAACAAGCTTATCATGGGGTCACTGCCATTCTACCAGGATAAGCTGAAGTATCAGACATTCCATACCTTCGAGGACATCTACTCTATCGGCCAATGGATTGAGCAGACCGAGGGGAAGAAGAAGGAGCCTTCCTTCTTTAAACCCAAAACTGCCACATACACTCAAACACAACAAAAGTCCCACTACATCAACGCCCTGCAAACACTAAACCCCATACTCTGAAATACTACTCTATCCTGAAGGTTCTCAGATCTTGGAATACCACTTTCCAAGGTTTTTGGGCGTCTCCTCAAAGCCAAGCTCATCAAGCTACTTGATCTAAATTTAAAAACACCTCCCACAACCTTGTTAGACACCAAAACCTATTGCCATTATCACTAGCATCATGGCCACAACACTGATGACTATCAATCTCTCAGACTGGTCATTTAGAACCTCATTGACTCTGGTGAACTCGAAGACCCTAAGAAATCTAAACCATCAACCAAGATAAACCCGTTGCCTAACTACTATAAAGTCAAACACACCTACATACTATAATCAAGGTTGCCAGAATCTCTGGTTCTTAACTCCTTCTCTCCCCTCGGCAATGAGGAAATTGGTCGGCTACCTGCTATTACCTTTCGACCTGATGGTGGGTTTGATATTGGTGCTATTGATATATGGTATGACAATTTAGAGGATGATTCTATAGTTACTAAGGATTCCTCTAAGTCTAAATCAGAACAGGATCAGGCTTCCAAGAAAGGCAAGTCAGCTAAGACTTCCAAGTCAGCTAAACCGGGACCTAAACCATCTAATCAGTAGAAAGGGTTAGGTACTAACAAGATGTCCTCTCAGGTCTGTAACATGATTCAAAGTGGTAAGGTGTTCACCCCTCCCAATCTTGGGAAGAAGCCAGAAGCTCTGAAAAAGCCAACCAAGGCTAGATCCATTGGGGATGAGGCTAGTTCAAGAAATGTTTGAGCTCCACAACCAGCTAATCAAGTTGCTCAACCTGATAATGTTATCGTCAAGCAGTTGAACAAGAGACAAGCTAATATTAGCATTAGGGACTTGGTGCTATCCTCCCAACAACATCGATGGGTTGTCATCGAAGCACTCTCTAGCATGATAATTTCTCCATCTACCTCTACCTTCAGCATGAAAAGTCAATTGGTAAATCAGGAATTGCCATCCAGCATGATTACTTTCTCTGATGCGGATCTACCGATCGAGGGTATTTGTCATAATAAAGCACTCTTCATCAGAGTGAATATTATGAACTTCTCCACTTTCTATATCATGATGGATGACAGTTCTGGCATCAACATCTACCCTCTTAAGGTGTTGCCCAAGCTTGGGGTTCAGCTTTTAGACTTAAAGCCATGCAAGACTATCATCAGAGCTTATGATGAGTCTAAACGGGAGGTTACTGGTACCTTCACTGCCATTGTCACTATCAGGCCAATTGAATCAGTGGTGAAGTTTATAGTTCTTGATATTCCACTGTCATTTACTTTGCTATTGGGCTGACCATGGTTCCATCCCCTATGAGGTGTGCCAACCACCTTGCACCAGAAGATAAAATTTCCATATAACAAAGGTATGGTTATTATTGCAACCGATGATGAGGTTGCCTTAGCCTGCATCAGAGAAGATGTACCCTTCATGACTGGTTTTCAGATCACTACCATTGAAGAGTCTAAATCATACTCATACCAATCGAGTCTCGTCATGGAGATAATGATGTAAATGATGAAACTTTATGCCTGGCAGAGGTTTAGGTCAGTACCAGCAAGGTTCGGTAAAGTTTGACATTCTTGCAGCCATATGGGAGGAGAGGTATTGCATTGGGTTCGATCTCTATACTTCAGACAAGCCAGAGGAGTGCAAAATGGTTATGTTTATTCAAGAAGAGATATAACATGACCATCCCTTCGGGTTACTCAACTCAAATGACTTCTTCAATCAGCAGTTTACCATCTTTGATGATGTCTATGATATATCAGTCTTGACAGCAGTTGAGAAGGCCGCTGCCACTTCTTACACGATTAACCCTAATGACACTTTTCAGATCTTCGGTGATGTTGCTGATCTCACCACCGATCACCTAGAGCCATAAATCATTACAATCGCTACACTGGAAGCCAAGCTGCAGAACTTGGATATGGAGGACTTACTGCTAGCAAAGGTCTATGAAGACATTGCTACTTCGGTGGATAGCACCTTTGAGGAATTGCTATATAAGGACATTAATGTCCTAATTGCTATTTTATTCAATGATGATGTAATCCCATCTAAATATAATGTAATGAAGAATAACTTTGCTTATGTTTATGATGTGTATTCTGATGGCATTATGCATGAACATGAGCATTTTTGACATTAACGCATCATGCATTGAAAATGTTAACATTAACACAGATGATAAGCCTTGTCTACTCTAGATTGCATTAGACTTAACCTCTGAAGAAAGAATAAAAATAATTAGCACACTGAAAAAGCATATAAAAGCCTTTGCTCTAGGCTATGAAGACATCTCGAGTGTCGATAAAACCATCACAAAACATAGAATTCCTACCAAGCCTGGGTTTAAGCAAGTTAAGCATAAACTATGATGTCTCAGACAAGAATGGGCCCAGAAGGTTAAAGAGGATGTCCAGAAGTAGTCGGATACCAAATTCCTCAAAGTGGCCGACTACCCTGAATGGTTGGCCAATATGGTTCAGGTTCCCAAGAAAGACGGTAGGGTCAAGGTCTGCATAGACTATACGGATCTGAACAAAGCATACTCAAAGAATGACTTTCCTTTACCTTATATTAACGTGCTAGCCGATAGTGCAGCTGCTAGCACTACGTATTCCTTCATTGTTGGATTTTCTAGGTACAACCAAATCTTAATGGTTATCACTGATAATGTAAAGACAACTTTCATCATAGAATAAGGGACTTATTACTATAAAGTCATGCCTTTTGGATTAAAAAATGCAGGTGCTACTTATCAAAGAGCTGCAATAACCCTATTGCATGATTTAATCCATAAGGAGGTTAAAGTCTATATGGATGACATGATGGTGAAATCTTCCACCAAAGAAGAGCATCTGGCTACTCTTGATAGATTTCTCATATAGGTTGAGAAATATAGGCTTAGGCTGAATCCAAAGAAGCGCACGTTCGGGGTCACGTCCGGTAAGCTGTTGGGTCGCATTGTCAGTCAGAGGGGTATTGAAGTGGATCCAAATAAGGCAAAGTCAATATGTGAAATACATATTCCCAGAACTGAGATCGAAGTCAGGGGATTCCTGAGACAGCTCCAGTACATTAGCAGATTCATCGCCAAGCTCACTACCATGTATGAGCCTATCTTCAAGCTTTTAATAAAAAACTAGCCTATGGTTTAGGATGAGAACTGCCAGTTTGCATTTGAGAGGGTAAAGTATTATCTCTCTAACCCACTAATCCTGCAATGACCTCGATTGGGAAAGCCATTGTTGCTCTATCTAGCCTTAGAAGAGGAGTCAGTGGGTGCTGTGATGGCTCAAGAGAATGAATCTAGAGTCAAGCATGTTGTCTACTACTTGAGTAAGAAGCTATTGCCAACAGAATACAAGTACAACACTATTGCGAAGCTATGCATGACTATGGTCTGGGTCACCAAGAAATTTAAACATTACTTTCAATCATACCAAGTTCAGGTGATCTTCAAGGTCAATCCTATGAAGTACTTGTATGAAGCTCCTTTGCTGGTAAGGAAACTCTCTAGGTGGCTAATCCTGTTATCAGAGTTTGATGTGCAGTACATCACTACCAAGGTAATCAAAGGTAGGGTGATTGCCAAATTCTTAGCATCCATGCCAATGGATGACTCTGAGACCTTTGAGCTAGACTTCCTAAATGAGCACTTGGGGGTAGTTAAAGTTTAGAAATTGCAGTTGCACTTCGACGGTGTGGTCAATAGAAGAGGTGTAGGCATAGGGGTTGTACTAATCACTCCTAAAGGCAAATTGATTATGCTTTCAAAGCGGCTAAGCTTTCCAGTCACCAATAATATAGCTAAGTATGAAGTATGTCTATTTGAGCTTGAAGCATTGATAATGATCGATGCCCAAGATATAGATATTTTTAGCAATTTGATGCTTGTCATTCACCAATCCATGGCCGAGTGGGATATCAAAGAAGAAAGGCTCAAACTTTATGCTGAATACATTAAGCTCATGGTTTGCAATTTCAACTCATGCCAATTTATTCACATGCCACATGAAGAGAAATAGATGGTCGATGCTTTGGCCATACTGGCCTCAGTTTGTGAGTGACCACAGAGTCAAGTTCAGCCTATATTCATCAAGCAGTCGAGGATTCCTTGCTATGAAGGAGAATGAGTTATGATGCTAGACCAGCAAGATGGGACCCCATGGTATATAGATATCATGAATTTTCTTAAAACTGATGCTTATCCAGAAGAAGCCAATAAGACTGACAAGCTAGCTCTGCATAAACTAGCAGCTAACTTTACCTGGCACCAAGATGTTCTCTACAGAAGAATCGTTGATGGTCTACAACTTTGATGCATATCAAGGAAGGAGATTGAATCAGTCATGCAGACAGTACATGCTAGTGCATGTGGGTTCCATATGAATGGATTCACTCTTTACAAGAAGATCCTACGCCAAGGGTATTTCTGGCTCACTATAGAGATAGACTCCATATAGTTTGTATGAAGATGTCATGAATGCCAGATTCACAGAGATTTGAATCACATATTGCCAGTCAAATTACAAAACTTGACAATGCCTTAGTCATTCTTAGCTTAGGGAATTGACATCATGGGTGAGATTCATCCTAACACTTCTAACGAACATTGGTACATATTGGTGGCTATCAACTACTTCTCTAAATGGGTGGATGCAGAATCCTACGGCAAATTGAAGATAAAGCAGGTTGCCAAATTTATAGAGAAAAATCTCATATCCGATATGGGGTACCATATCACTTGGTGTCTGATAATGGAGTGCAGTTTCAAGGCCAAGTAGTTGACTTGCTAGAAAGATATAGGATCAAGCATAACTGATCCTCTCCATATCGCCCTCAAGCTAACGGGGCAGTTGAAGTAGCTACTAAGACAATCAAATGGATCTTAGCTAAGATAGTGC
This sequence comes from Dalechampia spathulata, assembly GCA_948192965.1. Taxonomy (NCBI): domain Eukaryota; kingdom Viridiplantae; phylum Streptophyta; class Magnoliopsida; order Malpighiales; family Euphorbiaceae; genus Dalechampia; species Dalechampia spathulata. The sequence continues at coordinate 8,706 of CANYBF010986254.1, read as the reverse complement.
AGACTTACAGAGATTGGCATGAGCTGTGACACCCGGGGCTGACAAAGGCGGGGAGTGATCGCTGATGCCAAAACAAGCACAGATAAGGAGCGGCTCCTGGCAGGCTTCTAGGTGGAGGGGCACATTAATTAACTGATCCCACACCCAAAAAAGAGAGATCCTGAGACTATGTAAGGATGAGGTTGCATAGTTGAGTGATTTCGAGATTATGGAGGTAGGGGACTGTGCAATTGAGAATAGCTTAAGTGATTATATAAGTATTATCCATACCAACAAGGTGCACCTACCTTTTTGGTGCTCATTCCGTAAGAACTCCATAGTTAAGTGTGCTTGGCTTGGAGCAATTATAGGATGGGTGACCTCCTGGGAAGTTTTCTCAAGAAGCATGTGAATGAGGATAAAGCATGCTGGAAAGGTCTCGTGTTGGGTTGTGAAAGCAATCATCTAATCAGGCTGTTACAGTTTGGTATCAGAGCCGGGACCTCTCCTAGTACGGTGTGGTTCGGGGACGAACCAAGTGGAAGCTGGTAGGCATGTGACACTCGGGGTTGACGACGGCGGGGAGTGATCACCGGTGCCAGAATGAGCATGGATAAGGAGCAGCTCCTGGCAGGCTTCTAGGTAGAGGGGTACATGAATGAACTAAATCCCACACCCGAAAAAGAGAGATCCTGAGACTGTGTAAGGATGGGGTTGCATAGTTGAGTGATTCGAGATTGTACAGGTATAGGATTGTGCAATCGAGAATATTTTAAGTGATTAGATAGGTACTATCCATACCAACAAGGTGCACCTACCTTTTCGATGCTCATTCTGTAAGAACTCTATAGTTAAGCATGCTTGGCTTAGAGCAATTATAGGATGGGGATTATTTAGCTTGAACGTTGGGCTCCTAATGACTGGATTGGGATTATTATTGGTCAAAATCATTGACCAAAAAATATGGAGCCCCGACAGAGGATCCTAAATGCAATTTTGGAGATATTCAACATTTATTTGATGGTGCGAGCATCAACCCAGCAGACGATCACCTAGGTCCTGCAGTTGACCACCCGATCCAGCAGCGATCGCAGAATCAAGCCCTTGATTCCTAAACCTTAGTAGTAGGCATCTAAATGCTAACATCATATGATTTTAAGCCTCACAGTAAAGCCATCGATCTCGTAGAAGACCATCGATCAACCTTGATTATTTTAGCCTAAGTATCGGGCTCCTAGTTACAGAATTGGGTTGTAAGCCTTAGCATGAGCAGCAAATCAGCATTGATCCTCCAGCCCGAGCACTAAGCTTCCAGTGGCAGAATTGGGTTGCAAGCCTCAAAATGAGCACTACTAGATTAGCATTGATCATCTAGCCCAAGCACTGGGCTCCCAGTGGTAGAATTAGGTTGCAAGCCTCAGCATGAGCATTTCATAAGCCTCAGCATAAGCATTCTATAAGCCTCAACATAAGCATTCTATAAGCCTCAGCACGATCACCCTACAAGCCTCAACATGAGCACTCTTTAAGCCTCAGCATTAGCATTTTACAAGCCTCAGTATGAGCATTTTATGAGCCTTAACGTGAGCACTTCACAAGTCTCAACCTAAGTATTGGTCAGGTACTATTCTTTAATTTATGTGAAAACCCATGTCATGATTAGGTTTCAATCTATCGACTTCTGATTATATCATTCTAGGATGATCCTAATTAGGGGGTAAACTGTTAACACTGTATTTTTGCCCCCAGCATAGGCTACCTAGGTTGCCCAATTTGGGCATGTATTGTGACTTATTTCCTTATGAGGATGCTTGATACATGTTCCCATCCCCATGAGTAACTTGCATACATGAATTCTGCATATTCATTTCCCATATGGGCACACGATTTGGCCCCCATTTAGTCCGTGAAAAATGGCTACCCATCACATATTTCCAGCATAGGCTAGCTAGGTTGCCCACTTTGGGCACATATTATGACTTGTTTCCTTATCAGGATGGCTTGATATAGGTTCCTATTCCTAAGAGCAAGTTGCATACATGAATTTTTCATATTCATTTGCCATTTGGGAACATGGTTTGCCCCCCGTTTAGTCCATGCAAAATGGCTACCAATCATAAATTTCTAGCACAGTCTATACAGGCTAGTTGGGTTGCCTCTTTCAGGCACATATTGTGACTTGTTTCCTTATTGAGATGGATTGATATAGGTCCCCATTCCTAAGAGTAAGTTGCATACATGAATTTTCCACATTCATTTTTGATTTGGGCACATAGTTTACCCCCCATTTAGTCCATACAAAATGGTTGTTAATCATAGATTTCCAGCATAGCCTGCACAGGCTAGCTAGGTTGCCCCTTTCGGGCACGTATTATGACTTATGTCCTTCTCGAGATAACTTAATATAGGTTCCCATTCTCAAGAGTAAGTTACATACATGAATTTTGCATATTCATTTGCCATTTATGCATATGGTTTGCCCCATGTTTCGTCCATGCAAAACGGCAACCAATCACATATTTCTAGCACAGCCTGCATAGGTCCCTTTCAGGCATGTATTACGACTTATGTCCTTGTCGGGATGGCCTGCATACATGAATTTTGCATATTCATTCACCATATAGGCACACGGTTTACCCTCCATTCAGTCTGTACAAAACGACTGCCCACCTAGTTTTGGTGAAGAAAAGGGACTTTATCCCATAATGCTAATCCTTAGGTGCCACCCCTCCTAAGGCTACTATAAATACAAGGATAAGCCTTCTTCTTTCAACACTTAAGATATATCATAAAAATGATACTTAAAATATTATATAAATGGTATACATTTTAATTCTAAGATGTAGGATTACAATAACTTAAGTAAAATTAATTAAGATTAGTGATTAATTAATTTTACTAAAATCCTAAGCTTTTAGGAATTTAGGGGGAATGACTTCTAGCCTTGGTAAGTCATTCTTTCTTTGAATTTTTAAGTTAATTTAGCTTTTTTGTCATGTTTAGCTTATTTTCATAATTTATCTTTACTGCCATGTTTAGCTTGCTTTATTTAGCTTTACTGCCATGTTTAGCTTTTTACTATACCATATCATCATGTCATGTCATATGCCATTATGTCATGTCATCATGCCAAGTCATATGATACCATGCCACATCATATGCTAACATGCCATGTCACATGCCATGTCATATGCTAATATACCATGTCATACACCATTATGCCATGTCATCATGCCATATCATATGATACCATGTTATGTCATACACCATTATGCCATGTCATCATGTCACATCATATGATACTATGTCATTTCATATGCCATTATGCCTTATCATCATGCCACATCATAAGTCATATGCCACTATGCTATGTCACATGCCATGTCACTATATCATATGCTATTATGTCATGTTACAAGCTATATCACTATGTCATATGCTACTATGCCATATCACATACCATATCATCATGTCATATGCTATTATGCTATGTCATATGCTATTATGCCATGTCACATGCCATGTCATCATATCATATACTATTATGCCATGTCACCATATCACATGTCATGTCATCATGTCACATGCTACACCACCATGTTGTACCTTACATCCATTGGACTTCGACTCTTGATTCGTGTTTTTTACATGGCATAGAATTAGTCGATCAAGTCCTAAATTTCATTTACTATTAATGATTTTTCTTATTTATTTGCATTTTCACTTGTGCATTTTTTGGCTCGTGCTACACGAGGTGGAAATTTTTTCGAGGAGGTTGAGACGTTACTTAATGTCTTGAATTTTTGTATCGATGAAGATCTTATGTAATAAAATAGCTTTATTCCCCCATTTTTAGGATATTGAATTAAATCCCATGTGTATCCCCTAATTCCTCGATCCCTTTCACTAGCCTTTCAAGAATTTTTATTTCATGGATGGTCGAACCAATCCGGAACCATTCAGTGGTGACTCCTTTGTGACTCTTTCAAGTACATATCATTCCTCAAGGTAGCATCTCAGGAAGTCCATGCTTTTGTTCCAAGTATGGTCCTCGATCCATGAGCCGCGTAAGCCTTGCTCTAGGCAGTAGTAGAAACCGACACTCACAGCTGGTTTTTTGAAAAAAAACAAAAAGTAATAGTTGATAAAGTTAAAATAAACTTTGTCAACTGATATATTTTAATTATCATAATCCTTAAATAATTTATTCAAGTCTGAAAGATTTGAAAGAGTTATTTAATTTCATACAAAAAATTAGTAGGTATAAACATGTTTTTTCCAAGATTTAGAAAAAAAATTGATTAATCTCTATACTGGTATATTATTATATTAGCAAACTTTATTATCTATAAATAGTAAGTTTCAAAGACAATTTCAAATTTTAAGTTGTGATGTTTAATTTTTTATATTAATGAAATAATATTTTATTAAAAATGTATTTCCTTTCATATTTTAGTAATTTAGACCATTTGCAACCATATGAAATTATCATGATTTTTTTATTTTAATATATGAACTTCAAATTTTATTATTTTATAACTTCAATTTATTTAAAATATAACACACAAATACCTTTATGCTAACATAACAAACACAAGCATTTTAAAGCATAGAGATCTAGTTCAAAACTAATTATTATTTTTCATTTTATCCTTCGCTTATAATAATATCTAAATTTTACATCTAAATTTTAATTTTTATCATTTAAATTATCTCAAATTACTTAAAATATAATACATAAATACTTCCATTTTTAAAATAATTTAATACAATTTATTTAATAAATCATATTTTACAAATAAAAATTTATATTTGTATTTTACCATTTTGATGCAACTAAAAGAATGTAAAAAATGAAGAATATATGTTTATTTTATTTTTTTCATATTCATTTTTATCTTAGAACACATTTTAAGTTTTTATTATTTTCAACGCTATACTTTAAACAATTGAGTTAAATTGGATTTTAGTTAGTTTTAGCTTAACTCATTTATTATTAAATTCAAGTTAAATTCATAAAAAAATTTTAATAAATTTAATCAAACTTTAGTAAATTTAATAAAAATAAATTATAAAATAAATTATTTACTTTTTTATTTAAAAAGTAAAAAAAAATACTGGCAAAATTACAATATATATTAAAAATTTATGATCATATAATATGTCACATCCTCACTTTTACCATACTGCATTGATTATATGTATGATGTGCATTGCTTTATATATGTGTATGATTGAGATTATGATATGGAAATGTGCAATATGTGGATACGATATGGAATGTGAATGATGTGTACTTTAATAGGTGTTATGGTGTTGACATGATAATAATTAACGGAATCACTGAATAATGAATGATGATAATTAGATGGATACGACGTTGAGGATATTTGATATATTTATGTGTGTTTGAGTTAAAAGGTTTGTATGTGTGTACATATATTCGTATGTGAAAATGTACATATATATGTAAGCTTGAGTATATATAATATATTAGAATTAGTATAATGTAATGTTATTTAAATAATGTATTGGTATGTATAGAAATGATATAATATAATATAATATATATATATATATGATATAAAAAGGAATATATTTATAATTATATAATGTCTTAAATAATAAATATATAAGTATCTTCAAGCTAACAACTAGATCTATATGTACTACTTATAGTTTGGCCAAAACCTTTCTATTCTTCTTCTTTCTTGCAGTGATAGAAACACTTTTCTTTTTCCTTATCCATTTTATGGCTAAAAACATTAGATCTATACATTTTTCATGTATACCATAACATATTTGACTTTTAGATCTTATTTCTTTATCCGATCTAGTTTCCAAGGTGCATGCATGTGTGATTTGGGTTGTAAACAAAGTTAAGAAGAGCAAACAAGGTTAAGGTGTGAAGATCTTTATAGATCGATGGCTAGATCAAGGTGGAGAGCAAGTAGATTCGATTTTTGCTTTTATTTTCTGAAGGTGAGTTATGACCAAATGTGTTGAGTACTAGATCTTGTAGATCTGTGAGTTTTGAGTGAATTGATGTAGTGTCTAAATGCTTTTCTTTATGGATCTACTAGTTTGAGTCCTTGTAGTGAGGTTTTGCAAAGTTGTTATTGTAAAGAGGAAGTAGTTTAGTGATAATTATCGTGTTATGTGTGTATTTTCTATGATTTTGCTTGTTTTAGCCAAATGGATGTGAGGAAGATGAGTATGGATATGATTAACCTTCTACATGTTAGAATTAATTGGTAAGTTCATAAGTTAATAACTTAAGAAAGTCAAATAACTTAATAGATGATATGTGATTACTTTTGATTTTGCACTTAAATGATTGAAAGTTATAAAAAAATGTTTTCTTCTTAATCATGGTATAATTCTACTACTTAAAACTTAAAGTAAAATTTGAAGTCTCTTTATGTATTAAAAAGTGGCATAAGGCTTGTTTCATATAACCTAGACTTAAGATACATTTTCAAAGGTAAAGGGAGGTAACATGAAGCTTGCGGCAACTTAATGATTAAAGGCTAAAAGGATTAATTAATTAAGAATGTTGAGTGTCCATAAGAATTTTAATGAGTCAATTTGTTAATGATATAAAATGGTTTGCATGGAATTGACATTAGTTGACCGAAATGAAGTTTTAAAGTGAAATGTATTGTATGATGACATACCACTTGAAAGTGTCTTAATTAATTTGTTTGAATTTGATATTTTAATGAATAACTTAAAAACATATGACATATTAAATGAAAGTTTATTAAACTTATTTTCTAATAACTTCAAGTTTATTGAATTTGGTTATTTAAATGGTTAAGTAAAGGTGAAAAAAAAAAGGGTATGTTATAAGAAGTTAGAAGAGGTTATATTAATATAATTTCTAAATAAGTTAAGTTAATGGATTATATTAAACAACAAAAGTAGTATATGAATAAGATATTATTAAGAAACTAATTAAGTCTAATGTTTTATAATATCAAATGTATTTCAATAGAATACTAGTTTTGTTATTAATAAGGAAAAAGGTAAGAAAACAGTTTATATAAGATTATGGATTAATATAGTAACGTTTATTTTAATGAAAGGAGTCTTATACTTATAATATAATGATGGAAAGTTTAATAAATATAATTTTCAATAGTATGAAGATTATATTAGTTTGATATCATATATGTTATAATTTGGTTCATATTACACGATAGTTAATATAGCTAATATGAATAATGATATAATTGTAAATGCTAATATGATTTTCTAATTAATACTATGTCATAGTAAGTGAATTGAATTAGTATACGTAAATGATTGTTTTACAGTGGAATATGATTGCAAAGTGTGAATTATGGATGATAAATGATGGAATTTAATTTATTGATTAAAGATGAATATTGAATTCTTATTTAGGTGGTTCAGAGGAAAATCAATGCGTACTACCAGGAAATTTAAATAAAAGAAAAGAAATCGTAGGTTTGTGCTAGTGTTCCTCGATCATTTAATTGATCAAAAAGGGACGTTGTCTATGGTATAATGCAATGGCATTAAATGTTTACCTGTAACATTTTGTTACATTCATTTATAATTTCATAAACATCATTGCATTATCATATGATTCATAGCATAACATAGAGAAATAAGGAAGGAGGAAAATGAGTGAAAGTGAGGAAATGTTAAATGGAAATGTACTGGGCTATGAAATGAATTCCTACAGGAATTGAACGGAAAGGAAAATGAAATGAAAAGAAAAGAGATGTGTTGACCCTCACTTTTCACCATCGTATAATTTTGGATCTTCGTTAATTCGGCTAGGATTTAGTCCCTGATATTGATCCCGATTATACATATAAGCCCCTATAACTTCCTCTGTGTGTTCTGATGAATGGAACATTTCAGAACTAGTAGGGCCCACCATGGCACCTGGCGGGACCCGCCATTTATTCTGAGTGTTCTGTGCATGCAGAACATCCTCCCCTTGCCGTATACGGGGGATAAAACACTTGAAATGCGGAGTATTGTATTTTTGGCTCTGGGTACTATTCATCATGAATAGTACATAGGTGGGGCCCAATAAACAGGAGCGGGGCCCGCAGTCCCCAATAACCTATTCTGTATGTTCTGTACTTACAAGAATACATTTTCCAGCTGCCTTATGCAAGGCACAACGCTTAGCATCGCAAATGCCATCTTCTGAGCCCACTACGCTGTGGGGCCCACCTAGTAGAAATGGGGCCCGCTGCCCCTATTAACCCATTCTGTGTATTTTGTACTTACAGAATACATTTCACACCTGCCTACGCGTGGTAGGATACGAAGAATGCAAAATATTGCATTTTAGACCTAAGTTACTATTCATTATGAATAGTATACAAGCGGGGCCCGCTTCCCCAATTAGCCAATTCTGTGTATTCTGTACTTACAGAATACACTCCGCTATTGCCTTACGCACGGTACATCTCGTGGCATCCCAAGTGCCACATTTATAGGCTCACCTTGCTATGGGGCCTGCTAAACACTAGTGGGGTCCGCTTCCCACTATCAATTGCTTTAATGCGTTCTGTACGCACAGAACACACCCTATCTGCTGCCTCACTTGAGGTAGAACGCTTGGCACGCTATTTGCCACTTTTTGGGCCCTTTTATGTTATGGGCCCCACAAGGGTACTATTCATCATGAATAGTACCTAGGTGGACCCACCACCCGAATTCACCAATCTGAGTGTTCTTGAC
>CANYBF010986116.1:0-30423 GCA_948192965.1 Dalechampia spathulata | reverse complement strand
AATGAGGGCAGAGCTCAGCTCTGGGCACACTGGATCAATATAAATGGAATTCCTACGGGAATTAGTATATAAATATTCTCCTGAGATGGGAGATGGATATAGAGAGTGCAGGGCACTCAGATAAAAGGCCGCCTAAGGGCGATGAGTACCGGTACCTATCGGGATCCAGTGTGTGCTAAAGGAATGTGCACATTACAGGAAAACAAGAGTGAACGAGTGAAAGAGTAATGAGAGTAAATGTCTAGAGCATTTGTATTTCATATTATGCTAAGATTGAGATGCTCTGTTATGATGAATTGCTATATGTTTATGATCGTGATTGTTATTATGTGTTTATAGCACCACTGAGTTTATCTCAACGTTTGTCATTTGATAAACGTAGGTACAGAGCCCACGGGTGAGCCGTCCGGGAAGGAATAGAGGTCGTCAGCTGAGACGGACAGATCTCATTTTGGTACGGGACTTCGGTGGCAAACTCCAGCCTCTCTTGTGTCTGTGTAGCTTGTGTATATTTAGTATGGCAGTAGTTATGTTAGTACTGTATCCTGTATAGCTTTTGGTGGTTTGACTGTATGCACTCACTGTATGTATAACAGTATAAGATATGAGGTTGCCTGTTAATGGAAATGTCTATGTTGTTATATGAGTGCATGTAAGAGAATGGATCCCGGGTATTGAATGTATGCTTATCATGATATTTCCACAGCATAACCACCATTAGGCTTAGTACGTGTCCCCATACGACGTCTCTACGAGGTATCCCTGACGATGCAGGCACTGGCTTTCTACTAGGGGCCGCTGTCTGTGTCGTGGGAGCATGTTTACCTGGATAGGGGCCGGGTGTGACAGATATCGTTATTGTTAGTGATGAATAGTCATGTAATGTACACTTGTATATATATATATATATATATATATATATATGTGTGTGTGTGCTTTCATTTTGTGACCGTGTGGTTATTGAATGATGAGTATGAATGCATGATTATGCGTTATCCAGGGAATGATGCATGTGTGTTTGATTGCATGCCACGCTACGCACTGTTTCACCACTACTACAGGTTTTGTACCCATACGAATGTCTAAAAGTCAAAAATAGGATGTATCCCTGGTAGGGTACATGGCGGCTTTCCCAAGGGACGGTCGTTGCGTATGCTACGGGAGCATGTTCCTCCAGGTATGGGCTGGGGTGTGACAGATTATCTTGTAAAACTAGCAATAATTTACAATAAAAGAATAACATGATTCAACAAATTAATAATGATTGAAGTGAGTATATAAGAATTCTATTAAAAAAATATCATTTACTAATTTTATATTATTACTAAACAAATATCATTAAAGTCTTTAAAATTTTAAATGTTAAATGATTATTTTTTCTCTATAATACTAATAATTTATGATAATATGTTATAAATTAAAATTATTTAAAATTAATTACAAATATTACAAATGAAAATATATTTATTAATATAATTTATAAATAATTATATTTTTTATATTTAAAAAATAAACATTAATTATCTATCTTTTATATATAATAAATAATAATTATTGTTAAATAACATTTTATTACTATTATTATTTATAAATTTATTTATCTATAAATAATTATATATTTTAAAAAATTTATATCATAATTATTCATATTATCTCAAATATCAATCATATTTTTTAAATAACATATTTATATACTTAATAAAAATTTGAAATTTGGTAAAATGTATTTTAACTTATTTTCAATAATAAATAATTCTATTAATTTTCTATTATTTTAATTTGATAAATTAAAAATTCAGGAATATTAATTATTTATTAAAAATTAAATAAATAGTTTGAATATTTTATGTTAAAATAATATAATTGAATTATTATGTGAAAAAATTAACAAGTTTAAAATTAATGTCTAATATATATTATTTTTAAAGAAATATTTATCTATCTAATATTTATATTTTTTAAAATGTATTATTGAAATTATTTTCAAGTCTTGATCTTATTTTTAAGCTATAATTTGAGTATATTTTGGAGTTCAATTACGAGCATCAATACAAGCTTAGATTCAAATCATTTTTTAACTTTATTTGAGTATGAAAATAAGTTGAGCTTGAGTTAAGCTCAAACTCGAACCGAAATTAAGTTTAGCTTGAGTTAAATTTTTAAACCGAGCTCAAGCCAAATTTTCAAGTTAAGCTCGAACCAAAATTCAAGCTGATTTTAAATCGAAAATTCAAATCAAGCTTAAATAAAAAATTTAAGCCTATCTTTGAACCAAGCTCAAGCCTTACACATTTGAGCTCAAGCCAAGCTTGAATTTCAATATTGAAAAAAATTTCAAGGTCGAACCTAACTAAAATTTCATGAATCAAACTTAAACAATTAAATACTCAACTCGATTCAATTTATTTATACCTGTAATTGATTCTAAGTGTTTATGTAACATATATGAGTTAATAAGTTTTGTTAAAACTTCGAAAATTTGGATTTGTGTGGTTATTTATTGGTAAAAAGGAAATATTAATGTGTAATGGTATACAGGGGTTTTACTTAAATGTCTCTTCAATTAATTTTGAGGCTTACAAATTATTTATATATTAATTATTATTTATATATTAACATATTAATTAATATAAAATTAATATATATAATTATATTATTAATAAATTTATAATTTTATATTATAACTAGGTTTATATAAATCTAGAGATTTGTTGCATATGGGTTGTTATTGAAAGTTGAAATTATGTTACAAGTAAGATTGTAAAATGTCACTTTTGTGACATTTAAATATTTGACAAACAAAAACACAGAAAGAAAAAGACAAGAAAAAACCCAACCATTGGCTTCCCCATTAGAGGCACTAAAACTTCAGGACAAAAGTGATACACAAGTGCTCATATCTTCAAAAAGAAAGTGCAACAAGTTAATTTGACCATGTTTGTTTAATTAATATATAATATATTATTCATGCCTGGCTTTTAAATTTTTTTTATATTTTTGAAATAAATGATTCTGAAAAGTGGTGCTTTACAGCTCCAAGCACTTGTGAATGTATGCAAGAAAGTGTTTCTTAGTTGTATTAAGTATTAAGCTTCATCACATCTCCGGTTCTACACTTCAATTTAATCTTTAAATTATGTGATTGGTGTTTAATAGTTATCCTCAAACTGAATAAATAAAGTTTAAAATGTTCGACACTATCATCAAGATATTATTCAGTAACATTTTTAAGGTATTATTTAATATTTTAATTTAATAGAAATATTATTTTTTTCTTTTAAATTATTTAATAATATAATTTTAATATTAATTTTAAAATTGAAGTAATGTTCTATAAGAAATTTCTCTAACTAATTTTTTTAAATATAATTTTTGATATTTTATTCATTTTTTACTATTTTAAATTCAATATTTAATTAAAATATTAATTTTACAAAATATTTTTAACTTTAAAACATTAACAATTAAACATTAATAGTGAATGAATAATAACTAATCATCATCGAATTAACCATTAAGATGACCGCTGTTTTGAAAGTTTGAACCATAACTCATAAAGTCAGTTGAAACGCATCCTTCCCACTGGGTACCAGCCGGTGGTTCACTTGGACACTATACACATATTTGTACCACCAATTATAATCCAAGCTTAGTTGTTCAAAAAGAAAAAGCAATTAAAATAGGGCATGTGAATTTTAAAAGTTCCAGCCAAGTTAGATTTGTTCGTCTAATTATTACATGTTAGGTAATAAAATTTTAGGTGGTTATTGTTTTGATTTGTTGAAAATATTATTTTTAAAAAATTATATTATTTAATAATATTTAAAATAAATTAGTATTTAAAGATTGAAAGAATAATTTATAAAAAGTTAATATTCTTAATTTTTAGAGATTATAAATTAATTTTTTTATATAATTTAAGCATTTTTTATTTAATCATTAACTTAAATATTATTATTATCTAACATTTTAACTTTAAATTAATATTTAATATGTAAATGTTAGTAGCTAATAATCAACTATTAAATGATAATAAAAATTAATATCTATTAAAATAATTAATTATTGTTATAACTATTAATTTTATTAGAGTTGGCATTTAGTAGTTGTCCAAGCCTTTTTACTTTAAGATGAGAAATCTAGTACAATTTAAAAGAAAACAAACAAAAAAGGGTTATTAACAACAACGAAGAAACTACAGAGTGCTACAGCAGAGATACATCACATGAGAAGAAGAAAAATCGCATTTTAGAATCACAAGAAAACTTCTAAACACTTACTAAAAACAGAGCAACTTCAAAGCTAGTCCTGTTAGTCTAACCTAACTTGCAATGGCTTTCACTATTGTCTTATGGAATGATGTTGTGGATCAGGTCCTCCTGGACTTGCTCTTTTGGAACTATTCTGGCCTTTGTTCAGGGTTTTATTTCCTTTCCTTACTCTATAGACTTCAGTCTCGCCCATTGCTTGGATTGACCTTATGAGGTTCCTCCTAACTAATGATGCACCTAGTGGGCGAGACTCAGAATCTGAAATAGCCATTACCATCAGGAATAAGCAAACAAAGAATTTCAGGTTAGCCATTTTGCATTCAAGTACTAAGCTTGTTTTTGTAGAGGATCAAACTTGAAGGATGTACATATATATAGGACCATTTGGGTTGCTTTTTCGTATAAAATTCAAAGTGGGAATAAAGCAGAATCCATTTACAATGTCATTTTTTTGTATTATACATTAATGGCTATCTTTTGCTGACAATAAAAACAAATACCGACCATCGACCAGTTTGGATCTATATAGGTGGATTTGTTACTAAGAATATTTTGTCTGCAACCGCAAGAAATGCACCTAGTATCTCTTTTGCTCCAATCAGTGAAATCACCTTCATTTCTCAATCTATTTGTTAATTTCTGCCTTACACTGCTTTGCTTTGCTGATCCTGCTAACACGTGTATCCCGTTGGATGAGTAGAGAGAGAAGAGAGGTGGTCTAAAAATGGACGAGATTACTTTAATTAGTTTTCCCATTCTCTCCATTCTAGTTGGTTTCTTCTAACAAAACCTTCTTTTTGCCAACCTGTTGATTTTATATATCTTTTAACGAACTCAACTTTCATGCACTTTGTCTGTATTACTTCTTTATAGCTACCAAACTACTTCCACCATTTTATGTTCTATCTAAATAACCTTTATCATGATTTTAGAATAAACCACTTACAAGCAACTCAGCCGGCCGGCAATTCTTGCGCCTGTGTCGCTAATTCTTAAATCCTAATCACTATATGGATATTGAAGTTTATGTAAGTTTCAAGTATGGGACAATACTCATCCAGAAAAACATAAAAGAATAGATATGAATAATAAGCAACGCCGCTCATGAATATAATAAAAGAAAACCCAGAGGAGGAATATACAACAGAAACTTTTAGACATGATTAACTATTTAGTGTGGTTTTTATTGATCATGTAAAACAGTCACCTTTAATTGAAACCCACAAGAAACAGGACGAAACAAAATGCCACCAATTACACAGATAGGCCAGAGAAGAAATTTAAAAAGAAAAATGGTTCCTCGACTATCTAAAATTTAAGCTCAAGAACTCTACGCGAGTCTTTTTGTACTTTGAATTACGATAGCTTCCAATTCTCCTTTTTTGACATTTTCCATTACAAGTTACAGATGAAGTGTAAAGGGAATTCCCTCTAAGGGGATTCCCGCTAAGTGGATCCCTGACTCTTCTTTTCTTGCAAGGGAAGGACGGACGGGTATTTTGATAGGATAATTAATTTTGATTATATATATATGGATTTTCATATTACATTTGTATCTAGATTAACTTGGAAGATTAGGTGATAGACTAGATAAAAATTAAGTTATTAATTTGAATTTGATGAGAATAGAAGTAACATAACATAATTTAGAATAAATAAATTTAAAAGTTAGGTTCAAAAAATATTAAAATAAGTAAATGCTATAATTTGACAGATATGAGCAATAACTCAAGTATGAATATTGGTAAATATTCATGGACTTCAAAAAATATTTTAATAAATTTTTAACTTTATCCTTTTATGTTTTGGAGAATGATGGTGATATTTTTAGTTTATATGAAAAGGTTAACGTAGAAGATTACTTAAATGATCAATCACTGCATTAATCTTTTATTAATATTCCATTAAATTTACAATAACATTCTTATATTCTCATTTTAAAACATTTTAATCCTCAATTTGAAGTCTTTTACTTTAAATAATCTTTCGCTTTTAGATAATTTTAATACACTTGAAATAGAAAGATGTTAAAATATTAACTGAGAATTTCAAAAATAAAATCATTTAATTAATTATATGTAAATTTAGGGAATATTTTTGAAAATAATCCTTAAGACTATAAATTACTTCCAATACCTCAAAAGTCCGCATTACCTGCTTTCCTCTCTAAATTAAGTAAAATTTCAAATTCTTCCTAATCTGGCCTTCATTTACTTTAAAATAATCCTACAATTAAAACTCAAAGAGAGCATCTTAGTTCCTATCAAATGTGGGAAATTTTTATTGAGCTAAATTAAAAGAGCGTCTGATAATGTGAAACTAAAATATTGTTGTTCATTTTATAAAATTCATTTATAAATCTTAAATAATTATATTCAATTTAAATTAATTTTAAATTTTGATTTTAAAATTATAAATAAAAATTCGTTTGCAGATTAAATGAATTCATAAAAAAAATCAAATAAAGCCTAAGCATGTTTCATTAGTAAGTTTCAAAACCAAATGGAACGAGTCCTGGAAAGGGTATCGACGCAAAAAAAACAAAAGAAAAAGAAAAAAAAAAGCATATGCCAGTCTCCTCGCAAAGAAATGTCAGAGATCCAATCCCGAATGAATCAGAACGGTACTCGTTGATTTAAAAAGCAAACCCAACTTGAGCATTAAACTCGAATGCGCAAATACCAAAGTGAATGCAAAAAGGAAGCATATGGCAGTTGTTTATTGGTCCAATTGATAATTTGTCACACGATCAAAATCAGCTAGCATTACCTAGTGGGAGTTCAATATGCATACTATCTAACCATAGGAAGTGCATTACTGTTTTCCATTTACCTCTATACAGGGGTACTTGACCTAGTTCAGTGACTATTTCAACAAACTCAGGTAGATTGCAGGTGCTATTGGCTTGCAATGTCAGGCTAACACACTAAACATGCTAAAAGATAGCACCAAAGTTATGCAGCAGATGGATCAGTGCCTCAACCAATTAAAGCGTCAAATTTGGAAGTTGCATACCTCAGCCTCAACTGCCTGCTTATCAGCGCTAGTAATATTGAAGGCTTGTCTCCTGACCCTGACATCTGCATGGCATGTGAAAAAATAAATTGAAAAGGCTTTTATCTATATGAACAAGAGAAAAAACAAAGAGAAATTACCTTCATTATTCCTACTATTTCAATCTGAATTTAATCGATCTTCTAACTACTCAACAAGTTTCTGAGCCAAACGAATGTTTCGAATCGTAAAGGAACAAGTACTGAAATTTTTAAGTTATGATAAAAACCAAGAAAGAAGACAGTTAACGTCAATGAGGGCACATGGAAGGATATCTTCTCATCAAACTTGGGATCCTTCAGCAGCAGTAATCTGTTATTGTTGACAACAGCCCGAACCAATAATTCCTTGGCTTCCTCGTTCATCTTCTTCAGCGTGCTGCATATCTGCAACAAAGATCATCAAATTTTCTATTCTGTCAACGATTTAGAAGGTTTCCAATTCAAATTTTCTGCTCCTGTGACAATATGGCATTTTATTGGCAAGTGATCGATGCTCAACTGTGATGATCTATGTGCAAATTACTGATGTTGCATTTCTGAGATCTATAACTTCATTTTGTTTTCCAGTCTCCAACTTCCACCATTTCCTCTTTAGATTTTACACTCCATTAAAGACGCTGAAAAATATGTAGAAAGAGCAAAGTACTAAATCACTAGATGGTGAAGAATGTAATTCATAGTTCACTCACATCATCAAGCCCTTTAGCATATGCTTCAGCTTTCTCAACATTTCCATGACTTTCCAAAGAAATGTGTCTCTCTTTTGGACTAGACTGTTGAGGGAGTTTTAGTCCAGCGGATGAATGGTTATAGAGAGCACTTGTCGTGTCCCTTACTTGCTGATCATCACGATTGCAACTCAGCAAAAATAATATTACGATGGAAAATCAGAATTAGATAATCAGACCACACATGTCCATCTAAATTTAAGCGGTCACCGTGGATGCACAAACTACAGACCTGTTCTTCAGCAGTGCTTTCCAAAGTTTTCTTCACAATGCTGCAATGATTTAGAAGAAGCAGCGTGTTTTATTCCGGAACAGAACCAATGGTTAGATTTGCATTACATATGGAAAGAAACCTACGATAGTACCTGCTTTCAACTGGTGACTGAGAAAGACGTTTTTGTGGATTCAAGTGTCCCAGATTGTCATTTGGCACCTGTAAAGTTGCATTGTAATAATGATACAGCACAATGTTTCATAAAGATCTCGGTCAGAGAAAAAACAAAGGAATTCATTGCGGTTCTAAAACAGGACATGCTTCACGACAACATGTAGGTGGAGTCTTTTCAACTTAAGCATACTAAGCCATATTTAGCAAGAAACGCGACCTCATATAATTTTCGCTTCGAAGATGGGAGCAGCAGAGTTTTTCCCTCAGTTTTGACAATAGGATGGATAATCTTCAATGCTGCAATACCTTGCACTTCCACGTTTTCATCCAAGTTTTTCTGCGAATTTATTTCCCTTTCAAGCACGGGATTTGACTTATCTTTGCTTACTCCAATACTTCTATGTTAAGAGGCATGCAGATATCAAATTATACCACGACATTATCAGAAGACATTGAGAAACTGAAAGCTTCATGTTCTTATCAAACCTTGAGATCTTCAAGCAAGAAAGATCAGGCATTCTCTTCCCAGATTTTAGACCTTCAACCTGAATCATCTTCATGCAATTGCTACTTGTCTGGGCAGTAGACTTAATTTCGTTGCCAGTCAAGCTTGCAAGATTGGCCTTGCAGCTGCATTATACATCAACAGGATACCAAAGCTTATTATGATACGATGCCCAGATCAGATCATATGCATGTGTTCCATATAAAACACAGGAAATTGTTTTGTCAACTTCAGAAGATGACCAGGTAACCATATATCCATAACAGCAATGAATGAGATAACACTTTAGCAGTGAACATGGTAATGGAAACTCTGGCAGCAGAGTATGAGGAAACATTTTCATATCCCAGTTGCCAGGTAGAGTGAATTGAACAAAGAAATGACCTAATATCAGTAAGTGTCCAATAAAAAGAAAGAAAAGAAAATGAGTTAGAGAAGCTTCTTCTTTCAATGAGATTTCCAGTCAAAGATTCACTGATAGTGAAATCTTCAAAGTGCATGTCTAACCAAAGGTGCAACCATAAGTTCAGGTGTAGAAGCCTCACCTGATATTGGACGTATTTTTGACATTCTTTCGACTTCCTGGGAAAGCATGTCCTTTTGTCAATTCCATAGAAACTGGCGCTGGATTGCAAGTAGGTTTTCTTTGTTCATCGACATTGGAGCCCGCTCTGTTGACCAATAAGTAAAAGACCTTATTTTTCATAGAAGCTGCACTTGTAAGAAAAAGCACACCCTTTTCCTTTTTTCTTTTATTGGTTAGCAAGAATTTTATGCCTTAAAAAGATATCAACTACACAGGAACTCAAATATCGAATATAATATAAACATAGATAAACAAAGATATACAAGGAACAGCTATACATTTTTATGCAAACAACTATGAACTACCAAAAACGTAAAGCTTCATCTCATATCTCACCTTTTTCCATTTGCAGGACATGGAAAAGAAATTCCTTCGCTCCTGAATGAGATCTTCAAACCAACTGATGTTGGCTGACACAGTTGATCTACAATATCCTTAGAACTCATAAAGACCTTTGAAGGAACAACTTCTGAACCTTTATCTTTACTTGGCATCACTTTACCGGTTACCTGTGCACTACTTGAACAAACCAAATATAAAAGAGGCATCAGCACTAACATCAAAACTTATTAATAGAAACTGCCGCTCTTTACAAGAAGCATATCCGACCTTCCATTTGCAGGAGATATGGAAGAAATTCCTTTGCTTCCAAATAAGGAAACCTTTGAAGCAGCTGATGATGGCTGACTTAGTTGAGGTTTAGTTTCCTCATGACTCTTAAAGAACTTCGAACAACAGGCAACTCCTGAATCTTTTTCTTCAATTGGCGACAATGTACGGATTAAAGTTGCACTACGTGATCAAACAAAAAAATAAAAGAAGCATTAAAATGTCAAACCAACTTGTTCGTGAATCGTAGATGCATAGCTTAAAAACATTGTTGGATTCTTCTTGTTATCTAATAACAAATTAATTAGACAGGGAACATTCGTATCAAAATTCACGAAATTTTCTGATACAACTGAAGCTTTACATAGAGCAAAAATTTTAAGTTCCTCAACACCTTCTTTAATTTAACAAAAACCATTTTGCCTAATACTCGGCCACAATTAAGTGATCATCTTTCCCCCAATTTCATCTGGATTGATTATAGCAAGTAGAGAACACGACGGAAACTACATAAGAATTTTGTAGATTATCTTACCTCGTCAAGGGGACTAAAATCTTTGGAGTCGATTCGTGGATGTCATTATCCACCTTGGACTCGTGTTGTGTTTCCTGTAAAGGACTTGCAGCATATGTAGCTTGAAGATCCAAGTCATCAGGCTTTGGCTCACTTTCCTTTATGCTTGTAGTTGGGCTTTCACCATATGTGTTTTCACTTCTACCTTCGTTGCCTTCTAATCCTTTGGTACATGATGCAGCTGAATTCTTCAAACATAAGTTTCCATGATCAGACTCACAATCATTCACTTTATCAGAGGCATTAAGTTCTGTACTGGGCACTGTATCTACTGTTGCAGTGAGGAACGATGGAACGTCTGATTCCTTATCTCGAGATAAATCATTCCCATCAACATCTTCGATAGATGATTTTTGAGAGACTTGTTGATCATACGGCATCTTTTCCAGGAAGTGACACTGTCGATCTTTTTCTTCCGTACTGACAAAAATTTTTTCCTGTGGTAATAATTTTGCTCCATGCGATACAACCAGGTCAGTGTTTCCAGCTCCCGAATTAAAATTTTCACTTGAAGAAATTTCAGCGCCTGCATCATCTATAGTAATGGTTTTATTCTCTGATCCCCGAAACTTGTCAGTTTTGTCATCATCAGCATCAATCAGGTTATCTTTCGAGCAATGATGTTCGCCTTCATCACTAGAAGTCGGTTTTATTTTTGAGCCCTTATGTTGACCATCTTCTTGACCAGCTACGTTAATTTTTGAGCCGTGACGTTTGACGTAATCATCACCAGCTGGATTAACTTTTGGTCTCTGATGTTCACCACTATCCCCATCAGCCTCTTTGATGCCCATGTTCTTCATAGAAGTTTTCTCTCCTTCAAGCAAGTTTGAATCGAAGTTGAAATTATCCAACCTATCACAACAAAAATGTCACAATTAAGTCATCTACAATTTACCATGGCAACTTGTAGGATATTCTGACCTGATCATAGAAAGTTTTTTGGAAAGTGAGAGACACTAATTTGACAAGTTTTGTTGATGGTGCTGTGGATAAATTGCATCTAACAGTGTTTTAGCTGCCTGGCAGGGGATTAGAGCTGCTTGTTGTAAGTTGTTTTGATTGTTCTTACAGGGTCATAAAATCCTACTGCGGTCATTGACCAAAAAAATTCGTGCTTCAAATGTTCCAGCGATGTGTCTACTTACGCATTAAAATCAAAAGAGAAGTTAAAATAGTCTCCTTTTTTTTGGTGATTTCCACTTGAAGAGTCTCCTTTAGAATTATCCTTGGGTTCTGCAGTTTTTCCAGAAGGAGATGAAAAATCAAGGTCAGGCATGTCCACTTTGAAGGATGTTAACTTGTCGAAGTCCCCATCTAGATTAAAATCCATATCCCTGAGAACAAACATTAAGTTAGTATTAAATTGGTAAATGCATGCTACAAGACATTCCATTTGATTAATGAATGAGCACAGTTCAAGCCATACGTAACTGAGGAAAGACATGACCGTAATGGTCACAAGTGCCAAGTGTTAAACAGATAATGAAATATAGAGATATGATGAATATTGTTGATCGCAGAGATAGGTGCATGTATCGTATCCAATAAGAGAAAGTTATAGCATAACGTACCAAGGTACAGTAACATATCATATTTAATCTAGGAACCTAAGATTTTACAGAACTTACAATTTATCGAAGTTGAATGCCTTTTTATTGCCACTTGAAACAGTTTCAAAACTAAAATCCATGCTATCATCTCTTGCCGTTGAAAGTGATTTCCAGGAGCTAAAGAATTCATTTCCGATTTCCTCATCTGCTAGCAAGGAATTTAAGACTTCATAGTAATTACTTCAAATGTGAGAGAGACTCAACTAAAGGAAAAGCACATTCTAATTTTCAGGTGTGAATGCCAACTGCTTCAAGCCATAATAAGGAATTTCTTGTCGAAGTCTCGGCTATCCAAGGTATACTTTTGGAGAATGTTAGCCTTGCCAGCAAGCATGAATAAACCGAGCTAATTAAACAGTTTAAAATGTTGCATCCTTACCACAGCCAATTAGAGAGTTTAAATGCACAAAAATATCGACAGCTGTTGGATTAGGCAATCGCAACAATTATTGTTTGCTATTACCATCATCTTTTAACTTAGCAATTGAAATGTCATTGGACTCGTTTCCTTCATTCAGCCGTGTGGATAAAGAGCGACAGAGACGATACCTAAGGATGAATTTTTCTTCTTGGGATCGGTAGATGTAGCAGATCCCTTGTGTGAGTCAGCCATCGGCCTTGTAGCTGCCTCCTGCTACTAACCTCTGCAGACCACCACAGCTCAACTCATTAACCTGCACTTTAGCCGGAGCTAGAACGTCGTTTACCTACAGTTGTCTGGCATAAATGATATGCAATGACGGAACTCAACAGTAATTTAACATCAATACAATTATTAAATCCTAGAATAAGCTCATTTGGCTCTTTTTTTTAGTTTTTCAAATCAAGAGGCGACACAATCAAAAGCTGCACTTAAAGAGGAAAACTCATTCAGAATAACAACGCGTAAAGCAGATCATATTAGATAAATCGTAAAGCAGACGAGAAAAATTTCAAAATGACAAATCCTGCCTTGAAATAAAAGGTTTTGAAATATTAGATAAATCTTCAAATCAGGGTCAAATACAAGGAAAAACAAATAGTTAGAAGAAACACGATCTAACTTGTCAAGTTGAACCTAAAATTGAAAGGAGATGAAGGTCAAACAGTAGCAAACATAAACTGCTCTAGCGATCGAAATGCAGTTTAAATTCATGAAAGCTCATCTAAACTTGATCGAACAAAACCATTCCAAGACTGATTTAAATATAATAATAACAATAACACTAAGAACTTGCAAAATTGTTTAATTATATGCATTCAATAAGCTCAATCATGCGTTTTTTTCAGTTAAGAGAGAGAGATTTACCTCACTATGAGCACAGCTGATGTTTGGTTGGAGAGACAATTGAGAAAGGTTCGTGAGCTGGAGAATGAGATATGCAAATATGAAGAATATCATTCGAATCTACTCTATATTTATATCAGAGTGTAGTTCCCGCGAAAACCTTGTTTGAATTTAAAAAAGCTTAAGGGAAACCGGAAATGAAATATTATCAATGCTCCACATTAATACAGCACGTGATAACGCCACTACAAGTAAAACGACGTCGCCAAACGAAAGAATTGAAGAAACTTCATAAAAGAGAATGAAGGAATTAGAGAGATTCTTAAATAAATTTGATTTATAATAATGAATTTATTAATAGTATACTATAAATATTAATTTTTATTGAATATTATACATATATTAATTATTATTTATATACTAATAATTAATATTAATTATATATTAATTAATATAAAATTAATATTTTTATAATATAAAATAAATATTAATATATATCAATATATTATTATTATTATTATGTTAATAATTCTATATAATAAATTAAAGTAAGTGATGATTTAAGTTTAAAACAATTTTAAATAGTTTTGGTTTATATTTTAAACAGTTTTATTATGTAATTTTAGATTTATAAAAATAAAATAAAATTGTCTATACAAATATCTGGACTAAGAGCATGGATTGTTTGAAAGACGAAGTACCCTTCAATTACCTGTCTAATGATTGAAATCCCATGTTAATTATACTTATAGTTAAAATGGGATTTAGTTAAAATCATTAATAATTATTTCCAATCCAACTCATTCAAAATTATTACTTTTAAAATATTTTAATTACATTGGCAGTCTTAATAAGATGAAAATTCACCTTAATTGCGGTTAGGATTATCAAAATGTCATTAGGGCACTTCACTAATATTAAAACCAGAAGTTCAAATGATTAATTAAATAAAAACAGTTATAGAAAATACGAAAAATTTTAACATCATTTTCTTAATTAACATGAGGGTCCCGTAGCTCAGTTGGTTAGAGCGTTGGTCTTATGAGCCGAAGGTCGCGGGTTCGAGCCCCGCCGGGACCAACTTTTGCTTCAATTCTGTTTGATTTATAAATACAAAGTTAACCTTTACCTGTTTTTGTCGACTTTGAACAAAAATAGGAGCAAGGAATATATATAATCTTCTAACCAACCTTTCAAATAAATTGGGATTAATGGAGGAATAATTATGTTGACTTTTGAAAGTTCTTGAGCAAAAGGTTTCACTTTATAACTACTATTGTCTGTTCGGGTAAAAACCAGAACCTAACCATGGCTTCCATCAACATGGTAGAGAAATCCCAAAAACTGGTATCCTTAGCCCAACAGCTACGTCTGTATGAACATCCTCACCTTTCAAACACAATTTCTAACAATCAAGAATACGCATATGGAAGATCAAACAACAGAGCTGCAGTTTTGATTTGTATATTCGAAGGAAATGATGGAGATCTGCGTGTAATCCTCACGAAACGTTCCTCAACATTGTCTTCTCACTGTGGTAATACCAAATATCTCATCTTTATTCTATTAATTTTTACAAATTTCGGTATTTTGGTTGTGTATTGATGTTTTGTTCAAATGCAGGCGAGGTTTCTTTGCCTGGTGGGAAAAGAGAGGAAGGTGATTCTGATGATACATCTACTGCCTTGAGAGAGGCTGAGGAGGAAATTGGTTTAGACCCTTCTCTTGTTGATGTTGTTGCTGTTCTCGAACCATTTGTGACTTTGGTATGTCCGTAGTTTCAATTCAAGATATGATATTCCAATTTACCCTGGAACTGGAAACAGATTCTTGAATTTTTTTGGTTGATATTAATGGTGGATATGCTGAACAAATCTGAAAGTTTGTTTTCTTTCTCGGGTCATTGGAAAGAAAATCAACCGCATTGCCACTAATATCATGCTTTTGAAATTGATGTAAAGAATATGAAAATCAGATGGAAATCGTTGTTTTCCATTCTTTGATTGATGCTCATGTTTCAAACTTGACAGCGCGGCATCGCAGTTATTCCTGTTGTCGGAATCCTATATAACAAGAAAGCTTTCAGTCCATCTCCAAATACCAACGAAGTAGAATCCATATTCGATGTTCCACTGGAAATGTTTCTTAAGGTGGTTGTTCTTCTCTATTCATAGATGAGATGATCAAATTAATCAATCTTATGAATGTTCGTTCATATTACTGGATTGAAATTGCAGGACGAGAATAGGAGAGCAGAGAAGAAACAACGAATGGGACAGCAATATCTACTTCATTTCTTTGATTATCTATCAGGAAGCGAAATGTATGTAATTTGGGCTTTAACTGCTGGAATTATGATCAGGGTTGCTTCAATTGTCTACCAAAGACCACCTGAATTTTCGGAGCAAAGGCCGCCATTTTGGGGTGGAGTTTCTAAAAAGTGATTGTTCCTAAAAGGTTGCAATGACTAGACAAGTTGAATATCAAGGAGTTATGCCGTATTATGGGCCGGCTAAATCACAGTACAAGGGATTTCCTCAGCTGAGTGAATTCCGCCCAATTGGTTCTTTTGTAAGACTATTGAAAATGATGATTTCAAAATAAAAAAAATACTCATCTCTATAAGAGAGCTAATAAATGAAGTACTAACTCAAATTTGACAAAAGGATTCCACCAAGTATCTATAATCTGGCCGGTTTACTTCATCTTTCAAAGAACACCCTTTACCTTGGCCAATATCCAGCACACACAACTTCTTCGACGCACGTGTATACCGTATCATTTCACACAAAGTGGAGCAGACTAAAGTGGAGCAGACTCTTCAAGTTCCACAGCAGACGGCAATACGCTAATCGTATAATCAAGAAAAATCGATGCTTTCTGATCAGTTGACGGCAAAGTTAGTTTGCTTTGCATCAGATTTCAGTATTAATGGTTTCATGAAATGTTGGGTTCTACAGAGAAGGGTAATTATTTTCACTGGCCTAAAGTGACTAACCATGAAAACTTCCCAATATGAACTTGTTTCGCAATTCTGGGATGCTTAGTTGATGGTAATATCTAGGGGTCTGATAAGCAGCAAAACGTTTTGAAACTCATTGTTTTCCCCATGTGCAGTTACAAAATCAAGGTGGTGGTGGAGAAAGCGGGATTTTCTGATGCTCCCTTCGTTTGGCTGCATCAAGAACTTGCTTCTTCCTTGCTCTTCCTGCACCATGGTTATGTGGACAAACTACGGGCACGAACAAGTTGAAAAGAAGAGAAAAGAAAAGACAGATCTGATAATCATTAGTTTTGCGAATCACCGACAAACAAGAATGTATCAGGATTGGAAGATGCTTTCAATGGCACGACAAACAGAGTTCAGCTTCCTTCAAGAATCAGGATTTCACCTGGTCGAGGGGCAAGTAAATGGGCTTTTGCTGGCCTGGCTGTACGAAAGTGTGGGATAAAAGGGCAGTATGGGAGTTGGGAGAATTGAAAGCGCCCGAGCCAGATGGATTCAACGGTAGATTCTACAAACAACATTGGCAGATGGTCAAATATGAGATGTTCAATATGGTTGACATGTTCTACAAGACTGCTAAGTTTCCTGGATCAGCAAACAAAACTGTTATAGCTCTAGTTTCAAAAAATAATAGAGCAGAAAGTTTTCAAGATTTCAGGCTAATCAGTTGTGTAAATTTCATTGTGAAGGTGATCACAAAGACAATGGCTAACCGTCTCAAACCTTGGTTAAGCCAATTAGTCTCTCAATATCAAACTGCATTTGTTCCAGGCCGAAGCATCCAAGATAATGTGATTGTCAACCACGAGGCGGTGCAAGGTTTGAAGAGGAAGAAACAGGGTCGGATTGGCAATATGATTTTAAAGCTGGACATGGCTAAAGCATACGACAGAGTCAGTTGGAGTTTTCTAAGCCTTGTGCTTCAAAAGCAAGGTTTTAATTAGAAGTGGGTGGAAATGATTCTCCAGTGCATTTCTACTGTCCAATATGCGGTTAAGATTAATGGAAGGTTATCCAAGTATTTTAAGCCTCAAAGAGGTCTCAGACAAGGAGACCCCCTTTCTCCTTACCTATTTATTTTGGTGGTAGATGTGCTTTCAAGAATGATCACAAGAGCTTTTGAGTAAAAACGCCTAAAAGGGTACAAAATTAAAAGGGGATGTCCTAAGATATCTCACTGCCTATTCGCAGATGATACAGTCTTGTACGGGAAGGCCACGGTAAAAGAAGCCAAGATGTTATGTCAGATTTTAAAAGATTATGAACTAGCTTTAGGGCAAAAGGTAAACCTTGAAAAGTCTGATGTAATGTTTAGTTCTAAAACAGATGTCAATGCTATGCTCCATATGATGGAGATTCTCCACGTCAAGGAATCAAGGTAAATGTCAAAATATCTTGGTTTCTCGAATTCTTGGGGAAGGTCAAAAGTTCATATGTGTTAGCAGATTCTGCAAAGGTTAGATAACAAACTGCAAAGTTGGAAGAGTAAGTTTCTATATTATGCAGGAAAAGAGGTGTTGATCAAGGCTGTTGTGCAAGCAATACCTACTTATATTATGTCTATGTTGAAACTACCAAAGACAATCATTCATCAGATAGAAGCAAAGATTGCAAGATTTTGGTGGAATAATGACATGACCAAGAGGGGGATCCATTAGGTTTGTTGGGAGGAATTGATAAAACATAAAGATGAAGGAGGAATGGGCTTCCAAGAGATAGAAAGTTTTAATTTAGCCCTGTTAGCAAAACAAAGCTGGAATATACTAAAACATCCGGATTCATGGTGTGGTAGAATTTTGAAAGCCTTATATTTTCAGAATTCTTCTTTTATAGAGGCACGTGAAAGATCGACAGCATCGTGGATTTGGAATAGCATTCTTCAAGGAAGAGATATCATCTGAAATGGAACTCACTGGACAGTTGGAGATGGAACATATGTACAGATATGGAAATTTGCATGGGTTCCTGATTATGAAGATTTTTGGATAAAATCCAACCCCCCATCTACGTGTAATGAAGTTGTTGTTTCTGATTTGATTAACCAAAACACCAGGACTTGGGATGAAAGGAAGCTAGCTCGCTTGTTTAGTAGGGAAGAAGTTGATGTTATTCAAAGAATCCCGATCCCGGATGAGGTTGGTAGATATGAGACTAAGTCAGGCTACAGTTGGGAAAAACAGAGGAAAGATGAGGGAATAAATAAAGCAACAACATCATCATCTGTTTGAACAGATAAGAAAAGTTTCTGGATGTCAATTTGGAGCCTACAAGTACCAAGTAAGTTAAAATCCTTTATTTGGAGATTGTGCTAAAAATGCAATGGTGGTGAATGAAAATTTAGCAAGGAGAGGCTGTAGAGAGGATAGTCAATGCTGGAGATGTGGGAAAATGGGAGAAAGTGTAGAGCATGTGATCTTACTGTATGAGACTGCTGAAAGAACTTGGTTCCTAAGCAAGTTTGGTTATACCCCTAGAGAAGATGGCTTTGTTTCATTTGGAAATTGGTGGCAAAGGATGGGTAACATGTTAGTGGAGACGAGCCAATCTGATTTAATCAATTATGCAGCTGTCTTATATTGGGTGTTATGGATAGATAGGAAAGGTGAATTTTTTAGAGGGAAGAAATATTCTCCAATGGAGATGGCACAAAAAGCAGATGAGATTATTAAAGAATTTCAGGTTGCATAACAAGATTTTGCCTAAGAAGAATTAAAAGGGTTGTGATGAATGATAGGTTACCAAAGGGAGTAATGACAAGGAAATGGACTCCTCCACCAACAGGTAGAGTGAAGTGTAACTACGATGCATCCTTCCAGAAAGACTCAAAAATGGGTTAGGTGACGTTTATTCTAAGGGATAAAAGAGGTCAAGTGTTGCATGCAATGTCATTGTAGATTAGCATTAGTAGCAGAGGCCTTAGCACTTAAGGAAACCATCAGATTTATTACTCATTTTTTGTTACCAAAGTGATCTTTGAGTTTGACTCACCAGTGGTCATAGCATCTGCCGCTAACCATATTGATGATATTCCTTTCGAAATTGAAGGTATTACAGAAGAAGTTAAGCGAAGGGTTCCTTTTATTTATGCATGTTCCTATGTTTATAGAGATCAAAATTCTATTGCTGACTGGTTATTTAGGAATAGTTTTTTGCTGGATAGTTGTGACAATTTAGCCAATTGTCCAAAGGATTTGTGTAAACTCCTTTTAAATGATGCAATTTCATACTTTAATGACAATGTTGATTCTGTTGTTCAAAAACAAAAGACTCAGACTTTTCATTATCTTGATGAAAAAAAGACTTTTTATTATGCGAGGAAAATCGGAAAGAAATTAATGTTTCTAAATTAAAGTGGAAAAATGACTTAATTTATTATGGCTTTTCAACAGAAAAATCACATCAAACTTCATGTTTCTGGTAGTAACTATGGATGACTTTGTTCATGACCTTAGTTGAGGCATACTAGTAGAAAACCATAGCATTATCATATCTAGGTTAAGCATTTCACAAATTACAAAATAATTAAATCAAAAGTATCTAAGAAATTAAAAAAAAAAATTCCACAACGATTTTTATAAAAATCAATAATAAACCTTTAATAAAAACCCATATAACGCTGGTGTAAAATACCAAAAATAACTTTCTAATACAAAGGCATATTAACATCGTTCTTTACATGGAAAGCAGCATAATCATATAATTATACTAATTGCATATTATTAAGAGCAAGCAGCTCCTTTTTTGTTACTCAATTAGGCATTTTTTCAAAATATATCTAGAATCTTGTCAGCTCTCATGGAAAACATGGTAACTAGTGAATTTCCAAGCATATACATTTGACTTTCTCTCGTTAGAAGTTTAATACAAACATGAGGCTAAGATAGGACAAGCTGACAAAAACTACCAACAACCCTAAACATTGATTTATTTTAATTATTTTAATAATGATGATGTTTACTTTGACTAATTAGATCTTAAGTAACAGAATTACCCATGAATTCTTGTCTCACCCTCACCATAGAATAATAGGAAAAGTACAATTCTATAGTAATTGGAAGAGTGTTTTCTATATTAATCTGTTATCATCAAAAGTAAAAGTAAGATGTATTATTCAACCATTCAAATTCAAATATTCTTTTCATTTAATTTTAAATGTTCCTATCAAATAAAAAGCACTCTGATTATTATTATTATTATTATTATTATTCAAGAAAAAATATTCTAATAAAATAGGAAAAACTACAGAGTACGATACTTTTTTAATATTTCTAAAATTACAAAAAATTTTATTTCTTTTTAGCTCCTTGTATTTTAATATATAATATATATTTTTGTAAAAATATGTTTTAAAATTAAAAATGATAAACGAGTTGAATTTTTAATATGATACTTTTTTATATAATACTTTTTTCAAAAAATTTTAAAAAGTTAATATTTTTGAAAATAATTTTTTTATATTTTTTTAAAAAATTTCTGTATTTTTATACAAATTATAACAAAAGGTAAAAGAAACAGGTTTAATGGACCATAAAAATAAAATGTATAATCGATGTCAATAATTCATTATGAAAGAAGTCTATACGAAAGGTATTAAGCTAAATCTATGAGAGTGGCCATCTCCCTTCCACGTGGTCCCTCCCCTGCAGCAAGTTAAACCACAAAGAACAGGAAAACGATGGAAATTACTTCAATGCTTTTACAAAATACGTATTCAGAAAAAAAATAGATAAAAACATATTTTTAAAAAATAATATAAAAATCAAATAATGATTAATTTAAACCGAATCTTTTTTATCTCGATCAAGGGTTACAAACGCAGCCTTCATGTACTTGTCAAACCGCTATACTTGCTGAGCCTACAATGGAACTGGGTCATCCGACATAGACATGTTCATTAATATTACGCAGACTTCGTCAGAACGGAACAATTCCATGACTGGAAATCAAACGACCGCGTATATTCCAGGAAGTTTCAGATCCTGACGGAGAGCTTAGTATATACGGAATCTCTGGTTACTATATAAATAAATATTATATACCCCCCTTTTTCCATATCATGAAAAAGTTTGTCCACAGAAGTACCTTTTTCATTACAGGATGATGGCTTTGTCCATTATATTAAAAGATTGCAGCTCAATTTTTAAAGTTTGCTTCTTTTACTTTGTGTTTGTTAATTCGTTTTCCTTGTTTCTCCCTCATGGAACCAAAGCTTTCGATTCCAGTGATGACAATGAACGAGTTGTAAACATTGGTGCTATCGTTGATTTCAATTCCAGAGTTGGCAAGGAAGAGAAAACTGCCATGGATATAGCCGTCAGGAACTTCAATACTCGTTCCAGAAACCTCAATCTCGCTCTTCACTTCCAGGATCATCAAAGGCTTCCTCTCGAAGCTGCTCAAGCTGGTAATCATTAATGAGTTTGATTTGTACTGTATATTGCTTTTTCAATCAACAACAGATTGAAAGGTTCATTTTTCGTTTGGTGTTCTTGCAGCTGAAAGATTGATAAAAGAGAAGGAAGTGAAAGCAATTGTGGGCTTCGAAAGTTGGGAAGTAGCAGCTTTAGTTGCTGATATAGGAAGTCAAGCTCAAGTTCCTGTCATTTCATTCTCTTCACCAGCCATAACACCACCATTAACACAATCTCGTTGGCCTTTCCTGGTAAGGATGGTTTATAACAATTCCGAGCAAATGAAATGCATTGCAGAACTTACAAGGTTTCATAATTGGAGAAGGGTTGTAACAGTTCATGAAGATCATGCTTATGGTGGTGATTCTGGCGAGCTAACACTATTTTCTCAGGCTCTCCAGAAGGCCGGTTCGGAGATTGAATACAGCCTAGTTCTTCCACCATTTCATTTACTAAATGATCCTGAAGAATTTGTTAAACAAGAACTAGCAAAGTTGGAAAAAGTAAAATCACGGGTTTTTATCATTCTTCAGACATCAATGCCGTTGGTTATAGATTTGTTCAGAGTAGCTAAGGAAATGGGAATGGTGGGGGAAGACTCGGTATGGATACTTACAGATACAGTTACAAGTTACCTGGATTCTGTTGACACTTCTGTTATTCAATCTATTGAAGGTGCATTGGGAATTAAGACCTACTATTCTGATACCAGTTATGCATATAAAAGTTTCCGTAATCAATTTCGAAAGGTTTTCAGGTCCGAGTACCCTGAGGAGGATAACTTTGAGCCAGGATTTTATGCTTTACAAGCATATGATAGCATTACAACAATCATCAAATCCATGGGGAGTAACATCAGCAATCCTAAAGTGTTGTTGCATGATATATTATCAAGTAATTTCTCCGGTTTGAGCGGTCAAATACAATTCCAGGCAGCAGAGTTGGTGCATGACCCTATACTGAGAATTGTGAATGTGGTGGGGAGAAGTTACAAGGAGATAGATTTCTGGTTGCCAGAGCTTGGTTTCTCAAAAAGCATGAATAGAGATGAAAATCGTCGTAAGTCTATCAAACTACAAGGTCCGGTGAATTGGCCTGGAGACCTGAAGCGGAATCCAAAAGGATGGGCAATGCCTTCAGATGCAAATCCGATGATTATTGGTGTTCCAGGAAGAACTTCATTCGAAAAATTTGTGAAAGTAGTGAATAAAAGTGAGAATATATATGACGGTTATTGTATAGAAGTTTTCCACAAGGCGATTGCCTTATTGGGTTATAATTTAACTTACAAATTCGAGCCGTTCGATGGCCTCTATGAAGATCTGGTGAATCATTTATATGACAAGGTAAGATATTAGAACATTTCCCATATACTTCTATGTCCGGAAAGGGCTCAAAACCAATCAAATACATTGCCGTTGAATTGTATTTTTCAACTATGCGTTTCTGATGGAGGTTTTCCTTGTCTTGAAGAAATATGACGCCGTCGTGGGTGATATTACAATCCTAGCTGAAAGATCAGAAAGATTGGAATTCACCCAGCCATATGCAGAATCAGGTCTGTCAATGATAGTTCCAGCCAAATCTGAAGAGTCGGCATGGATGTTTATGAAACCTTTTACTTGGCAAATGTGGGCGGGCACCGGCGTGATCTTGGTTTACACAATGTTCATTGTCTGGTTTCTGGAACACCAAAACAATCCTGAATTTAGAGGTCCATGGAAGAGTCAGATGGGAACTGCAGTTTTATTCACTTTCTCTTCTCTTTTCTTTGCTCACAGTAAGTAGAACAAAAATCCTATTCTCTGCAAAGCTTTTTATTCTCGTTTCAATGTTATACTTGCATTACAAGATCTTCAAACACTAATACAGATATGATTTTCTTTATGCAGGAGAGAGAATTTACAGCAACCTCACTCGGTTGGTGATTGCAGTGTGGCTATTTGTTGTCCTGGTTCTGAATTCAAGTTACACTGCCAGTCTGACTTCAATGCTAACAATCCAGCGGCTGCAGCCGAACGTTACAGACATCGAATGGTTAAAACAGAACAACATGCCTGTCGGATGTGATGGAGATTCGTTTGTCAAAGATTATCTAGAGCATGTGCTGAAGTTCAAACCAGAAAATATCAAAAGCATTGGAAGCGAATACAATTATTCTGGAGAATTTCAGAGTAAAAAAATTTATGCTGCCTTTCTCGAACTACCATATCAGAAAGTTTTCATCGATCATTACTGCAAGAAGTACGTTGCAACCGCACCAACTTACAGATTTGGAGGATTAGGCTTTGTAAGTATTCGTGAACAAATCGGTCCAAAATTTGATTCCATTAATGACATTTTTTCACATGCTTCAAATGTGTTTAATGTACAACTTTTAACTTTCGCCTTACAGGCGTTTCAGAAAGGATCCCCGCTTGCAGCTGATGTTTCGAAGGCTATATTGAAGATTTCAGAGAATGGGGACCTCAAGAAATTGGAAGACAAGTGGTTCACTTCATCATCGGAATGTAACGCAGGTGCTAATGACATCACGAATGAAAGTTTGAGCCTGAAAAGTTTTTGTGGACTATACCTTATATCCGGAGCTACTTCTACCATTTGTTTTATACTCTTTCTAATTCACTTGCTAAAGAAGTATCGGAATTATCAGAAGGAAGCACTAGGGAATGCAACTCCAAGTGAAAAGGGTAGTAGTATATGGAACAAGACAATTTCTGTAGCAAGGTATATTTATCACGGTGAGCCTCCTATTCCAGGAAGATCTCCAGGTTTTTCTCCATCTCCTGACGGTCATCAATGGTTTTCTCAAAGCTGGGAGTCTGCTAGTCCTGCCATTCCTGCAAGTCTTTCGGCCTCTACTCCAGCCGAGATTGAAATCATACATATACCAGAGAATCCTCAGGATTCCCACCATCACGTGCCAGCAGAATCTGACGTCTAGTAGAAGGAACAATTTCAGGGCAAGCATAATTTATTCATATTCAACTAACTGGAAGAGATAACCAGACAGAACATCTTACTGGTAGAAATCAGTGTAATTATCTCCAACCTATTGTAGATATGAAGATAAACTGCCAATTAAGAAATTAACAAAAGTTGCAGCAATTCAGATAATTATCTGGCAAGCCATATTTTCAGTTAGCAGTAGTTTTCTTTTTCAATCATCACCGGTTAGTTGCTCTAATAGGAGTTGCGACATTTCCCGTTATGGATTAGGAGAATTGACCTGGAAAACTTAAGCTGGTCGAAGTACTAGAACATGAAATACTGGCCTTGTGTTGGACTTTGAATATTCAGCTTAACAATATGAACGTAGAATTTGAAGTTTGCATTGGATTATTGCTTCATCAACATGGTTTTACCATATGGTCATAAAACTTAGAACATGAACTTTTCAAATTCAAGAATGAGACAAAAAAGATAGTTCTGTTTAGAAAGTAAGTCGTTCATCAGATCATAAAATGGGTATATCCAGCGCCCGGAGCACATCTTTGAATTCAAAATCGCGGGTCTCCTTGTTGAATCGCTCAACCAACTTGTACCTTGCATCATTTAGATAAAAAGACTGAGCAGCCTCCAGAAGCCATTTCGCCTCATCATCGGTAAGTTTGCTGGTAAAAACAACATCACCCCGGATTAGGACCAGGTCTTTGCTCTCTGCAAACTCGGTGTAGAAGGAGACAGTGAAGTAGGGTGATGCCTGAGTTCCTTTTGCCTTGTAATCTTCAAGACCAGTGAAAAGCATGTGTGGCATCTGTACTGCAAGGAGAAAAAAAAAAGGGTAGTTTGTAGAAGCAAATAAGCGAATAAACCCAAAACAACAAGGCAGAAGACCAAATTTCTGTCTCGCTTGTTGACCTCAAGCTTCGGAAATAAAAGGGTCATAAAGGCTACAGCATGGAATGTCCTGGTGGCAGGAAGGTTACTGATCAAAAGAAAGGTGCATCAGTGGCTAATTATGAGTTATTAGGAACATGACGGAAGAAAAGACCAAGGAAAGAAAGAAGGGTACGCCAAAATGCAGTTGCTGCAACAACATTGGTGGTGGTTTCAATGGAACTCTCTGACTAAGAATATAGTTATGATAATTATGAGCAGGTTATCGCTCGCCGATATGATGAGCAAGTAAAAATAATTCAAATATAATTGCATAGCATGCTAATCAGAATTTGGCAAGCATTTTAGGATGACCGCAACCAACTAGTGCCACCAGCTCATAAAATTATCGTAGTAACAAGATTTGCAGAACAACAATACGAACCATTCAGCAATCCAGTGTTTCATAAGAATTTGTTGGAAGAAGTTCCAATAATTGCATAATAGCAATTAGAACTTCCACCAGATCCCAACATAAGACTACAAGATAGTACGACATCCAATCAGATATATTAATCCACCAATGAAATTAATCATCAGGAGAAGTTTTCTTGATGCAAAAAAAGCCAAAAGTTCAATACATTTTCATGTTTACAGCCAGTTATCAGAAAAACCTCACCTTGAGTAAACATTGTCGTGTAACCACTTCCTCTCCAGAGAGGAATAACAAAATAACGGCTGCAAGTATAGAAGCAGAGAAGTTAAGATGGGAAAATAAACACTGATCTAACGAAAAAAACTGTGTGAAGTAGAATTACCAATCAGCTGCTCTTTGCACCAACAGATTATAAAGTTTGGCTTTCATAGATGCGCCAATATGACCTCTTCCCAAATGATACTGAAACAAGTTCAACCAACCTTCAAAAATATTACTTAAGAGGATGATGTGAATCTTATAATCTGTTTTCCTTTCCTTTGACTTGATAGGAAAATAATGATCGTTCGGGGTTATAAATTCTTGATAAATCAAGATCCTTGTCAAGTTACCAGACATTCTATTTAACAGATAAATATGCTACATGTAGCAAATCATTTTATAAAGCAAGGAAGAAGATACACTCATTTGCACCCAAATATCAAAAACTCTAATACTGATAACACGTATCGAAGATAAAACATCAGTATGGAAGAGAAACACTAATCAAATAAGATAAGAAATTAATCTGCGATTCAAAATTCACCACATAAATGTAAATTCTCCAAGCCTGTCTACGCAACCCAAAAGTCACATTAAAAGGTAAAACAATAAGGGAATGAATACATTACATCATCCCAAATGGAAGCTAGATCCTCAGGTGACTTGCTCTTGGCCCGTTCAATGTCCATTATAGAATCAAGTGGCTTTGGCTGCAAAGGGGTGAACCCAGTAGCAAATTTTGAGGTTCTAACAGAGCCAAGCGAAATCCATTTGAGAAAATGGCTCGGAATGCTGTGTTCCTGTTTTTGGATGTGTGAGTTCAAAGAATGAATACTGAAAGCACGCTGCTTTAATGTGCTGTTAACTATCGGAAGTGATAATGATACTGTTCCTGAATATCTTGATAATATGCGCTGCATAATGTCAACGTGTGATCGAGAAAAGTTATTATCTAATGAAAGGGAACTAGAATTGAAGAAAAGTGAGCGTGGCTGCCTTCTCTAGTTCTATCAGGAAATTTATCGACCACTTGATGTACCAGGGTGATGAGCAGAAGCAACAAGATATCAGGCCTTCCCTTTAAGATTTAAAAATGGCAAAGCTACTATTTAGAAGCCCAAAATACCGTCGTTAATTATAGGCTGATAGAATGGTATTAGTGTCAACAAAAAGAACTGGCCCATACCCGCTACCTATCTCACTATCAAAATCACAATTAATCAACAGGATATTTTGAGCAGCAAAAACCCTAAGCGCCGCATAGAGAGAAACTTCTGATCTCCTTACTACAAGGGAGGGGAAGGCTCTATGTTACATGAGCAAGAAGTTCAAATGA
Organism: Dalechampia spathulata; assembly: GCA_948192965.1. Lineage (NCBI taxonomy): Eukaryota > Viridiplantae > Streptophyta > Magnoliopsida > Malpighiales > Euphorbiaceae > Dalechampia > Dalechampia spathulata. Next base: position 2,556 of record CANYBF010986116.1, on the reverse strand, counting down.
GGCGGCCTTCAAGATTATCTGCAGATTCTTTATCGCTGCGATGGAAGTGAAATCCCATATCGACGAACAGCTTCTCCTTAATCTTTTGTTGGTGGTTCGATGTTATTAGAATTTCTTGTTTCTTGTTTCAGTTTTTAATAATATATCATCATTTTTATCAAAATAGGTCAAGTAATTGGATCTTGCATCTTAAGTTATATTTTGTATACTAGTTTGCTTGGACTTTAAAGATGTTCGAGTATTTGGTAGCTTGAGAAGCATCCAAGGATAAGGATAGGTTTCTTAATATTTTCAGGTTTATAAATGAGGTAAATTCTTAATATTATACTAGTTTTTAGTTACAATTTTGAATTAAGTAGTTATCTATTTTAGATTAGTTGTAGTTATCTAGTTTAGATTAATTATTTATTCTCAGTGAGTTGTAAACTTTGTTCAAGTAATGAATATTTTTAAAAAAAATATTTTGTATTGTACTGTTTTTTGAACATATATATAATGTAATGGACTTGTTTTATTACAAAAGCAACAAAAAAGAGAGAGATGAACAATGTAAGACTGAAAACCTAAATATGGAAGACAGTAAACGCAGTTTTGAGCAAGTTGCCAGTCGGTCGGGGATGGCATTTTGTCCGAGATGAAGAAAAAAGGAGGAAAAGGAAAAAAATTTCCGTTGCCGGGAATCGAACCCGGGTCTTTCGGGTGAGAGCCGAATATCCTAACCGACTAGACTACAACGGATTAGTGGTAGTGAGTATTTTAAGTAATCTGGAAAACAAAGGACCAACACTCAAATACATCGTTCCCATACAACCAAGCAAATCGGATTCGGTAAAATATTTTTGGCAAGCAATTCATGAACCGTGTCGTGATAAATATAATCCATCAAATTATAGTTAATATATCATAAATATTTAAATGTATTAATATATTTTTAAAAAATATTAGTTAATTTTTTAAAGGAATTAATAACAATTAAAATTATATAAATATAATGGAAGTAGTTGAATAAAATATAATACAAGTCAAAGGAAATTTGTTGGACCTGGAATTTAACTATATAATAATGTTTCATACGATAATTCATAATCAATATCAATAATATTTTAAATATTATGAACTTAAAATAACTTTTATTTTGCGATAAAAAAACTGGAAATTATATATTTAAAAGTTATAATATTTTCAATCATTCAAATTTGAACGACGATCATGCCCTTCTTTAATAACAAATATCATTGAATTTATGAGTTCCCACAAAAGAAAAAAAAAAAAAAAGTAAAAAAGACAAAGGATAATGCCCTCTTAAATAGGTCGAGAATATCGTTGCTTTGTTAGATTGCAAGTTGGAACCAACCCCCATATATCATAATTTTATTTTAAAAAAGCACTTTATTTTTTATTATTATTTATAATGTATATATTAATTAAATTGAATTTTTATTGTATTAATTATGTTTGATTATCAATAAATTATAAATAAATAATAATATTAAAAGATATAAGTATTAGATATAAATTATTTATAAATCTCATTTAATAATTTATTTTTTTGAATTGAATAAATTTATAATATGATACTATAGCTCAAATAAATATTTATATGTAATTATGATTTAAATATAAATCATTTATAAATCTCATACAATAATTTACTTTTTAAATTAAATGGATTTAATATCGAGTAATTGTTGAATTACCTCAACATCTAGCAATGCGATTAAAAACACTTGATAATATTTTATATTATAAAATATGATAATTTTGATATTTAATTATATAAAAAAAATTCAAAATTTAAATATTAATCACACAATTTAAAATTGAATAGGAAGATACGAAGACATTTATAAAGAGCAATGCAGTGGAGGAGCATAAGCATGTGGGGGGTCGTTGTGGTGTTGGTGGCAACAATTATTATAACATGCACCCTTTGAAATATTTGCATTTGCACCTGCCTCCTCTTTTTTTTTTCTTTTTAATTCTGAAAATGTCAAACAAATGGAGAAAAAAAATAAGGATTTTTAATTTTGAATATAAGTCTACTGAAAATCATAGAAATTTACTAGATTTATTTTGGATTTACCACGGAAAAAATTATTATTTTTATAATTTTCTCTTTTTTTTAAAAATAAATATAGATGGAAAATAAAATATAATAATGGCTATAAATTATTGAAATTATTATTTTACGTGGAGGAATTTGAAGATCGATAATGGTATAAATAAAGTAAAAAAAACGGTGATTTTAAGGGAAGGGGGACATTAGTGGGTGGAGAAGGAGGAGTTTGCTGTAGTAATTAATGGAGAAGTCAATTTCGCCACAGCTCTGTTCCTTTCACAAATAGTATGGTTCGTATATGATCCGTCCTCATCACCTTATCAATTTCCCCTTTTTTATTTTTATTTTTTAAAAAATACATATTTACTTTGCATGTTAACGCGTCACCACCTCACTCAAATATACACGTGTTGATTCTGTTAATCACATAATAAATAACCATAATTTTAATTTAATAAATAATGCAAAAGCATAATAATAATAATAATTCCTTTATT
>CANYBF010985967.1:0-14296 GCA_948192965.1 Dalechampia spathulata | reverse complement strand
GGCATGTGAAGTGATGTATCATATGCATGACATGGTATAATGCATGGCATAACATATGCATGGCATGTGAAAATAATGTATGACATGGCATATGCATGACATGGTATAGCTTACATTATGCATAGCATGTTAAGATGAATGACATACTCTATGTATAGCATCTGATGTATGGCATACCATATGCATGGCATGTGGGATGATGAATTGCATGGCATATTCATGACATGGCATAGTGGTGCGTATGTGAATGTGTATTCAACATAGTATATGTATGACATACGATATGATATGTGTTTATGGCATATGACATGGCATAGTATATGACATGGCATGGTATATATGTGTATGATAGAGCGTATTGGTTGATTGAGCGTATTGGATTGCGTATTGGTATATTTGGTGTATTGGCATATTTATACATATGTGCATACGAAATACAATATGTTATGGCATGCATAGTTGTGTGTGCAAGTGTCATGTGACATGGCATGTGACATGATGACATGGTATGTTTAGGCAAATATACGAATAAAAATAAAGGCCGGTGAAAGGGATCGAGGAAATTAGGGGGATACACACGAGATAGGGGGAATATTACAGATCGTATAATAAATCCTATCCTATTACAAAAATTCCTTGCATACATAATTTCCCGAGGTATTAAGTAATACCCCTTTTTCCCCTTGAATTACACCATCCAAAATGCATGAATGGATTAATATGCAAAATAAACAAATAAATTCATTAGTAGCAAATGAATTTTGGATTTATTTGACTAGTCCAACACCATTTAAAAGTATGAACGAAGAGTGAAAATTCAGCAATTATTAGGCAATAATTGTAAGAGTACACACGAGCCTGATTGTGAAAATTCATTTTAATAAAAATAATTTTAAGCAAAATTATTTTATTTGATCATGGAAAAATTAACTGGGAGTGCTAACATCACTTGGAATATTTTGGAGATAGCCCCTCAACCAATTAAAATCCAATCCTTTCAAAAATTGCATTTATACTAATAAAAATAGCATTTTATCGTAAAAATTAATTTTGAGACCAAAATTAATTAAATGTAATTATTTTATGACTTTTCCAGAATACTTGAGCCACTGTAAGCATCAAATACCACTGGATACGTAACTTTAATGAAGATGTGTGCGTAGGGATGTGCGCCATGCATCAGGCGATGTTCGCCACACATAGACTATGTGTGGCGCACATCAGAGGCCAATCTGCAAGAAAATTAAATCTATCAGTACAGAAATGGTCTACAGACAAAAATACATAACTTTAATGAAGACAGTACCTCATTTTGAGCATGAATCGGCCTTCGGTTTAGCAAACCAAACAATTAATTATGCAAATAATTGAAATAAATGATTTTAAAACTAAAATCAAGTAGATCTAGATAATATTCGACAGATCCAAAACCCTAATTGCATGGAAAAGCCACCAGAGTTGCTGGAAAAATTAGATCAGAAAGCGGTTTGGGCGAAAACCGGGTTTTTCTGTGAAAACCAAGACCTATGTGCGCTGAACATAGGCCAATGTGTGCCACACATAGGCTATGTGTGGCACACATGGCAGAGAAAATAGAGGAAAAATTAAGAATTTTTCAGTAAAAACCCTAGGTCCGACCCCGATCTAGGTAGATCGGACCCAAAAAATGGGTTTTTGTTTCATGGATTTACATCCAATTCAAGAAAATAATTTTAAAGCTAAAATTATCTTAGATCCAGCAAGTATTTGGCAGATCCAGGACATTTAAGGCATGAGAAGGCTCTAAACATCATTGAAATAACCAGATCGGATGAAAAATCGAGTGAAAATGGGAGAAAAATAGCATTTTCTCGAAATTTTTGGGGCTATGTGCGTAGCATATAGGCTCATGTGCGCCACATATAGGCTATGTATGGTGCACATGAGGTGATGTGCACAGCACATCCCTTATAGAATAGTGACATAATCAAGAAAATTGAAGAAAAGAGGGAAATTTACCTTATTCCAGCAGCTTTTCATCCTTGATCTAGCTTTCTTCCGCGTTTAGGGAGCCTAACTAAGCCAATTTTGTCTTTAAATCCTAAGGATTTAATTAATTAAGTGTTTAATTAATTTTAGAAGAATTTTAGTAGAGGTTTAGGTTGCTTCTGGAGTAAATTCGGGGTCCTTAATTCAGACACGAAGCTCTATATTTATAGAGCAAATTTTGGTCATGGCAATTTTTAAATTTTTGCCCGGATTTGAAAATTTCCAAAGATAATGTGCGCCACACATTGCCTATGTGCTGCGCATATCACCTTTTGAGCCATTGAGTGGGGCCCACTATGGTTGCCTCGGGATGTACACCTCGAGCCTATAAGCGTTATTCGATGTGAGGAACAACTTTGTAGAACAAATTTTTTCCAAATTCAGTCCCAAGAAGGCTCCCGACCAAACGTCTTTTCTATGCAATGTATGGTGCACATAGGACGATATGCACCGCACATCTCATTTTTACTCTATGCGCGCCAGCTCGTTCGGGCAAAACTGGATGTGCGCCATATGTCAACTGAAGTGTAATCGACATTCTGAGAAACTTTACAGTTATAAATTTTCCCAAATTCAGCTCTGAACATCGAGTTTTGGCTAGTGGGCCCATTTTAGGGTTTGCGACCCTATTTCAGCCCAAAATAGCGTTCGGTGTGCCAAAAGGCCGTGTCTCGCGTAGGCATCAGTGGAAATGTGTTCTATATGCATGGAACACTTGAAATATGCCAAGTCGGGTGGTGGGCCTGGTTTGGGTACTATTCATGATGAATAGTACCTCGGTAGGCCCCATAGCACAATGGGCCCATAAAGTGGCAAATAGCATGCCAAGCACTTTGCCTTGAGTAAGGCAAGAGGGAAATGTGTTTTGTGCATACAGAACATTCAGAATAGATTACAGTGGGCAACGGGTCTCACTAATGTCTAGTGGGCCCCACAGCACGGTGGTCCCGGAATGTGGCATTTGCGATGCCACAAGGTATGCCTTGCGTAAGGTAGTTGCAAAATGCATTCTGTAAGTACAGAATACATAGAGTAGGCTATCAGGGGAAGCAGGCCCACTAGTGCCTGGTGGGCCCTACTGTGCGGCGGCCCTAGAATGTGGCATTTGCGATGCCAAGCATTGTGCCTTGCATAAGGCATTTGGAAAATGTATTTTGTAAGTACAGAATACACAAAATATTGCAATAGTGCCCAAAGCCAAAAATGCAATATTTTGCATTTCAAGTCGTTTGCCTTGCGCAGGCAATAGTGAAGAGTGTTCTGCATGTACAGAATACTCAGAATAGAGAAATGAGGGTGGTGGACCTTGCCAGGTGCCATGGTGGGCCCTATCAGCTTTGATGTATTATGTACACCAAAATACCCAAGGGAAGCCTACAGAGGCCTATGTGCACAATCGGGGTCGATATGGGGACTAAGACTGAGCCGAATCAACAGAAACCCGAAATTGCATGATGGCAAAACGTCAGGGTCAACAAATACATATCATAAACATAAGCAAAACTATTTTTCATTGCATTAAATTTTGAAGGAATTCATCATCATCAAAAAGTACAGAAAGAGGAACATCATTATCCACATACAAAAGCTCATTAAAAGTATTATCTACAAGTATAGAAATGTCTTCATATACCTTCTAAAGTAGCAAATCACTCATATCCAAACTCTGTATCTTGGTCTCTAATATAAAAACTGTAGTGGGTTTTGGTTCTAGGCGATCGATGGTGAGATTGACAACATTATAAGAGATTTTGGAAAATGTCATCAGGATTGATAGAAGAAGTGGTGGTAACCCTCTTCAATGCTATAAAGGCTGACAAGTTATAAACATCACCAAAGATGGTAAACTGCTAGTTGAATAAATCATCAAGTTAGGTAACTTGAGAGCACCATCATGCTAAATCTTACCCTATATAAAGGTAACCATCTTGCATTCTTTTAGCTTATCTAAGGTATAGGGATCAAACCTTATGCAGTATCCCTCCTTTTACATGGTTGTAGGGATGTTGAACTCTACTAGACCCTACTGAGACTTGCCTAAACCTGATGTGTGCCATCACACATTATATTTTAGTAGTTTTAGGTTGTGTTTGTGCATTGATTTCATTACATTTTTGCTTTGATTATTGTTTTTTTAGTAGAATTTGATGTGTATGTTAAGTGTGTAGCTTTAGGATGGCAAATAAAGAGAAATAAGAAGTTTTATGCATAGAGGAGAAACTCCACGATCGTGGACCTTAACTCCACGATTGTGGACCTTAACTTCATGATCATGGAAGAGGAGCCAAGATGGAAGGAACCTACTGGAAAATTCCATGCTCGTGGACTCCAACTCCATGATTGTGGAGTTCATGGAAAATTACCCTAGACCTACTGGATTTTTCCATGATCGTGGACTTCAACTCCACGATCATGGAGTCAAGGCTGAAGTCTAAGAGGAAAGCTACTAGAGAAGTCCATGATGGTGGACTCCAACTCCACGATCGTGGACCTGAAATTATTAGGTTAGATGAAAGACAACTTGACAGAAGATAAGGGGGAGAAAATGGATTCCATGTGAAGAAAGAAAATAAAAAAATCTTAAAGGGCATTAATAGGCAATGGAGTCCACATCATAAAGGAGTGATGAGCAAAGAAATGGACAAAAATCCACGAAGGGGCAAGGGTGGCCTCCACTCAAGATTTAAAGGGGAAGACCATTCACTAGCAAAAAGGGGAGATATACGGGATTTTGGGTAGTCTGTTGTCAAGGATTTTCTTCTGTTCTTGGTATTCTCCATTTTTCTTGTATTCTTGCTGTAAGCCATGAGTGGCTAAATACTTTTTAGTAGGGTTTGATTTCTGAAATCCCATTTTAGGATGACTGATTATGCTTATTTGAATATTACTATGAATATTTAAATCCAAAGATTGGTTGTAAAAATAAAATCTCTACTTTACAATTTCAATGAGAGTTGGATTATGGAATGCTTGTTCATTGAGAGATGTTTAACTCTAAAGGTTAGTTTTCTCAACGATTTCTTATGCTCTATGATCACAACGAGAGTTGGATTGTGGAATGCTTATTCATTCTGGTTAGGTAGACGTGTATAAGAGATCTACATGTTCCTAATTCCTGTATGATTGATTATTAGCTTCCCTAATCAGAGGACCATGACAGTGACTAGGTGAATCTGAGATTAGTAAGAAGTTTAGTTGGTTACACCTCGAGAGAGGGTTATCAATGCTAGAGGATATCTTGGGTAGTAATAAGCACATGACGGTTATCCTGATTTGGTGATGATGATCTTAAATCCTATATTTCTTACCATTGTTTCACCTTTTTATCTTTAAGTCATTTTACTTCTTTACTCACTTACAATTACAATTGGGTACTTGTAGACACCAAACCATTATTGTTGCTTAAACAAACAGGAAATTTGAGTAGAGATGGATGGATAAAAAAATCCTCGAGGGATCGATATCTTACTACAATAATCTGTATGCTTGCAGTGAAGTAGTGATTAAAAATTACTATTGTTTCATACCATTTTAGGAGCGATCAAAACCCTTACCAGGTATAAAGTTTATGTTCTGTAACATTTTCTCCATGATAGGACTTGGTTATAATAAGCATGACTCAGGTTCTCTATTGGTAGTGATCTGAAAACTAGTCATAAATGGGACATCCTATCTAATATAGTCTAAGGCAACCTCATTATCAACAATAATAGTAACTATACCTCATCATATGAAAACTTAATCTTTAGGTTCAAAGTAGATGACACACCTCCTAATGGATGGAACCATGTTTAACCTAAAAGTAAAGTAAAGGACATTGGAATATCCAAAATTATAAGCTCTACCACTAACTTGATTAACTCGACTATAATAATGGCAATGAAGGTACCAGTAACCTCTCGCTTAGACTCATCATTCACCCTGGTGATGGTCTTAGATGGCTTTAAATTTGAAGGTTGGATCCCAAGTTTTGGCCTCACCTTAAGTGGATAGATATTGATGCTAAAACCATCATCCATCATGACGTAGAGAGTAGAGAAGTTCATGATGTGCACCCTGATGAAGAGCACCTTATCAATCAGTAAATCTACATTAGAAAAAGTGATCATGTTGGATTTCAACTCTTAATTTACCAATTGACTCTTTATGCTAAAGGCAGAAGTAGATGGATAAATCTTTATGATAAAGAGTGCCTCGATGATAACCCGTCGATGCTACTGGGAAGATAGCACCAAGTCCTAGATACTGATATTAGCTTGTATCTTTTTTAACTGCTTGATGACTACATTATTAGGCTAAGCAACCTCTTTACCCTTATCAGTAGGTTACAGAGCTAACGAAGTACTCAGACCAGTCTCATCCATAACAAGTCTAACCTTAGATAGCTTTTTTAAAGGATCTGACTTCTTTCTTAGGTTGGGAGGAGTGAATATCTTACCGCTTTGAGTCATAAACCTGAGAAGAGATCTTATTGACATATAATCCTTTTTACTACTTAGGAGCCTTAGGTGCTGGCTTAGCTGCTTTGGGAGTCCCAGCTAACTCACCCTTCTTTTATTTATGAACATCTACCAATTCAGATTTAGAGGCATCTTGAGGAACTGCAAACTCGTCCTCTTAACTATTATACCATATGTCAATGGTACCAATGTCAAACCCATTATTAGGCTAAAAGTTATTAGCAGGTAGTCAAGAAATGTCCTTACTACTAATGGGAGAGAAGAAACCAAGAACCAAGGATTTTGGGAACCTTAAATATATTATGAAAGCATGGTTGGCTTTATGGTAGTTTAACAATAAATTTCTTTTAGTATAGGGTTTAGGCTCTTTAGGATTTTTGAGCTCATCTGAACCTATGGATCCTAAATAACCCACCTAAGAAAGCAACAATCATCAGTATTATAGCCATAATGCTAGTGATAGTGATAATAGGTTTTGGTGTCTATTGAAGTTGGAGGTGGTGTTTAGAAATTTATCTCAAGTGGCTTGATGAGTTTGGCTTTGAGGAGATGCTCAAAGACATTAGAAGTTAACATCCCAAGATTAGAGTACTTTTGAGATTGGGTAGTGCTTTGGAGTATAGGGTTTGGTGATTCTAAGGCATTTATATGGTGAGATTTGTGTTGTATCTGGGTGCATGTGGTGGTTTTTAGTTTAATAAAGGAAGGCTTCCTCTTCTTCAACCTCTCAATTTGCTCAATGTGTTGGCCAATAGAGTAGATGTCTTCAAATATGTGGAACATCTAATACTTTAGTTTATCTTGATATGATAGTAGCTATCCCATAATAAGCTTATTAATCATGTTCAACTCAAATGGCTTCTATTTGACTAGTATAGCCTTATCCATCCACTAACTAGAGTAGTCCATGAAAGACTCATTAGCTTTTACTTCACCATTTCTAAGTCTAGTAGGGTAACACCAATTTGGGTTTTGAACCCATACTACTTACAGAATGCGGTATAAAGAGGCTTCCACTCTAACATTAGTCTCTCTAATGAGATGAAGAAAATTCAGACTATCTACTCATTTGACAAGTCAATGGTGGTCATCATCATAGTGTAAGTCTTCATATAGGAACATCTTATAGCATGAACTTAGAAGGCAACCCCTTGATAGCTCAAACCGAGAACTTATTAAAATCCATCATAAAATGATGAGAGTATTCTGACTCTTAGTATAGTAATATGAAATGGGAAAATAGGTTGGATTTAGGAAAATCCATCGAGGTGATAAGGCATAGATTCACATACCATGTAAACAAGGGACCTAGTTTTAGAATGTTGCTATGGAATGATTGATATAGAACTATACCTAACATGTATTCATTTGAGGATAGTTCTTTGTATAAAGCAGTGAGTGGTGAAGGTAGACTTGTTTTTCCAAGGAGTCGAATAGAGTCCAAGGTACTCACTCACCCATAATCACTAGTTGATGTAGGGACAAAGGTGGTGTATAGATATGAATGGTGTATGTAATATACAATATAATCAACCTGACTAGAATGGGCAAATTGATATAAAACTCTAAGATTTCAATGCCACCACTCTTTTATCATAAGCCCCTAGTAGAGTCACCACTATGGGTGGGGCTTTCATTACGACCCAGAGTGAGGCTTGTGATAGATGATACCAAGTGCCCACTTGAAATGAAAGTGAAATCTTCTTGAAGGGAAACCCTAAGGAATGAAATGGACTTAAAAGAGTCATAAGATGAAGTTACCACCAGATGGGTCTAGATTTGATTGGTAACGATCTATTTTCTTAGAGTTTGCAAATTTGACTTTAATATTTTAGTCGAGCTAATTGTCCTAGGTAAGTGAGCATTCATAGGCATGAAATAAGCACATAATGCAATATAGCATGGCATGAATCATGGCAAATATAGCATGGCAAGTGTAATGTACCAATCATAATGGATGAAACATGGCATAGGCATGGCATGTGAAAAGACATAGCATATGCATGGTATGTGAAAAGACATGATATAAGCATGACATCTGAAATACATAGCATAGGCATGATATGTAAGAATGACATGGATAAGCATGACATGACATATGCATGACATGTGAAAATGACATTGTATAGGCATGGCATGTTAGATGACATGGCATAAACATGACATGTGAGATGATATGACATAGACATGACACGTGAGATGACATGGCATAAGCATGACATATGAGATGACATGGCATAACAATGATATGTGAGATGACATGACATAGGCATGACATGTGAGATAACATAGCATAGGCATGACATATGAGATGACATAGCATAGACATGATATGTTAGATGACATGACATAGGCATGACATGTTAGATGACATGGCATAGGCATGACATGTTAGATGACATGGCATAAACATGACATGGTATAGCATACATCATATGGCAATGATAAAGTAAGCATAGTAGCATAATAAGGCATAACAACATGAATGAAATAATAATGGTTTGGAGAAAGGGAATGAGAGAGATAAGGGATACATGATGAAATAAAGGTAAATCATACATGCCAGAGAAAACTAATAAAATAGAGGTCTATTCTATTACAAAGGATCTTCAATGATATAAAAAATTTAGGCGTATAACATCCTCTCCACTTAAAAAAATGACCTTGGGCAACACGTGCCAAAATGAAAGAATGGGAAATGTAAATAAGTAGATAGTATTTTTTAATAAAATGTGATGTTTGACATAATTGATGAATCTAATGCTATATGAAAGCATGAATCAAGGGTCAAAGTCTAATAAATGTAATTGCAACACTCATGAAAACGTAATAATAAACACTGATCAGATCATGAAAATCATGAAAAGTAATAAATTTTAGGAAAAATTGATTAAAGACATAATTGGAAGATCTTAAGATCTCATATGACATCACTTAAAAATGAATCAACATCCAATTAATCTTAATCATGTCAAGTAACAAATAAAACTTAATTAAAATGGTATTTAATTGATAAAACTAGCAAATTAATTTATTTATTTGCAAAATCAACATAAAGTGATCATGGAAATGAAGTTAGAGCACTCTAATATCATTTAAACATCAATTAGAGATGAAACACACATCCAATTCAAGTCCAAACAAACCAATTGCAACATAATTCAAATCAAAATAAGCATTTAATTTGAAAATTAATTTTAAAGCCAAAATTAATCAAATGGAAGCAATGTTTGATAAATTTAGATCATTAGGGTTACTGTGAAACCATTAATGCTACTAAAAATTTTGATTAATATTAAAAAAACCAAGTAAAAATGAGTCAAAAATCATGAAACAAAGAAATTCTGGTTGTTATGTGTGCAACATATAGCATGACATGCTTTGTATGTACTAAAAATAGAGATATACACCACATATAGTGTGATGTGCACTATACATAGCACACATAATTGAAGCAAAAACATGAAAGAAATAAGAATTCTGAGCAAATATATGATTATTATAGATCGTTCTAACTATAAGAAAGCTAAGAATGCTATTGTTACTAATAATTATTAAGCTCTTATCTTGATTCTAAATGATTTTAAGGGATTTAAGTAAGGATTAATTAGTCTTTAACCCTAATTAGCAACTTAATTAAGTGTTTAATTAAGTGAGAGATGATTTTGGTAGAGTTTGTTCTTGATTAGCAAATTTTGGACCTTTTCCCATAAACATACAAGCCATATTTATAGGTAAGGGTTGGGCATTTCCAGAAATGAGCTAGCAATATGGTATTTTATAAACTTTACAAGTGATATGCTTAGTATATAGTGCAATATGCATAACATGTAGTGCTATATGTGCAGTACATCAGGTTTTTCACCATATGTGTGCCCCATAATTAGAGCACCTAGGGATGTATGCCCTATTCTCTTTAGTCCTCATTTTTTCCAGAAAGCCATGGTGACATATGGAGTATGTTAGATTTGCATGGGAAAAGGTCATAGACCATGTGCATCTCAACAGAATATGTGTAGCATGTAGCATTATGTACTTTACACATCAAGAAATGCATGTTATGTGCTCCACCTTCTACAAGCAAAATATAGCATGGTCTGTATGTCTATATCATTTATGGGATGTTAAAAGGCATGTGTGCAAATTAGGGTTAACATCAGGGATCTCTACCAAGTATAATCCAAGAAAACCTAAAGTTGCAGCGTATAAGCATTAAGTTGAACCACTATAAGTCACAGAGTTTATTTTACTTCTCTCTTCTCCTCATTTTCAATATACTGTTTTCAACTATCTTTTTATCTTGCTTGATTTAAAAGTTTATTTTTTCCTTATTTATTTTATTATTATTCAAAGAGAGAGTTTTTGAAATATAATTGGTTTTACTTTTACGATTCTTTCAATTTTGAGTTGATTTTAAAATTGTTTTAATTTACTTAAAATAGCTTACTAAGTTTATTAGTTTACTCAAACTATTTTAAAATTTTTAGTTTGTTAATTCACCCCCCTTCTGGACACTGCTTTGGGACCAATATTTGGTATTAAAGCTTGTCTATATATTTCAAGATTTAATAGCCCTGGAGAGATTTAATGGTAGCTAGTTCGAGTAGCAATGTGGTTCTTACTCTAAATGTTAAGGGAATTCAACAACAATACATCCTTTATTCAATGGAAAAAATACTCATATTGGAAGACTAAAATGAGAAACTTTATTTAATTGGTTGACATTGAATACTAGAGAAGCATCTTCTTTAGTGCTACACTTCCTATTATAATAGATGAGAGCAAATACATCGATGTTGATTAGAAGCTTATGTAAGCAAATTCTAAAGCTATAAATATTTTTCATTATGTTGTTGATGTTAATGAATATAACTATGTTTTTGCTTGTACTATAGGATAACAAATTCAAAATAAATATTAAATTACTTTTGAAGGAAGTAACTAAGTCAAGGAGTTAAAGATAAACATTTTATTATGTGACTATGAAATATATTTTATGCAACGTGATGAAACTATTTCATAGATGAGCCTTAAATTTACAAACATAATGAATAAGCTAAAGAACATTGGAAAATATGTTTAAGAAGAAGAACAAGTAAAGAAAATCATAAGATCATTGTTCAAGAAATATGAATCCAAAGTTACTATTTTGTATGAGGTAAAGGATTTCACTAAGTTCACCTATGATGAACTTATTAGCTCACTACTTGTACATGAAATTATTCTTGACAAAAAGAATGAACAAAATGAAGATAAGAAGAAAAAGACTATTGTACTCATAGCTTTGTTAAGTTATGAAGATTTGAGTGATGATAATGATGATGTTGCCATGTTTGCACGAAGATTTAAAAAGTATTTTAAGAAAGGTGATAAGTTTTCAAAAAGAAGAAACAAGAAGAAGTTGTATGCTATGAATGCAATGAGCTCAAACATATCAAGCTTAAATATCTAAAACTAAAAAAGAGAGATTCAAAGAACAAAAAGGTTATGGTGGCTAAATGAAGTGATAATGATAAATCGAGTTCAAAGTCTAAATCTAAATAAGAAGTAGCAAATATATGCTTTATAGCAAAAAGTGATAGTGAAAGTGAAAGTGAATATGATTACCAAGAGGTAAATTAATGTTACCATGATCTTGAAAAAAGTTTTGAAGAAATATTTTTTGAATTTTCAAAATTGGTTAAAAAGTACTTTTGTGTGAAAAAGGATTTTAAATTTATACAAGAAGAAAACTCTATTTTAAAAAATAAGAAAGAAAAACTAGAATTTGAAATTAGCAAGCTAGTTTCAAATAACAACATTTTAAAAAAGTACTTTGAAAATCTAAATAATGAAAAAGAGGCTTATAGATTAAGATTAGAAGTTCTTAAAGGAAAATAAGTTTATCATGATATACATGTTTCAAATTCAAGAAAAAGATAATATTTTCCAAAAAGAATATATGATGTTTTCATTATAATTATTATGTATATTACTCTTATATTTATGGTTTTAAGAAAGGTGGCTTGAAAGGTAATAAGGTTTAGATTCCTAAGGGAACTTAAATTAATACTAACATGAATGGATCCAATACACATTGGGTACCTAAAAATAGCTAGCTAATTGTAGGTTTGCCTAATAAGTAAAGATAATACTAAGAAATGGTACATGGATAGCACTTGTTTGAGGCACAAGACTAATGATAAGAATAAATTCACCAAAATAACAATGAAAACAAATAGCAATGTTAGCTTTGGAGATAAAAGCAAAGCAAAAAATCATTAGAAAAGGAGATGTTCGATCAACACCTTGTATCAAGGATGTTTCATTAGTCAAAGCACTAAAATTTAATCTCTTAAGTGTAAGTTAATTGTGTGATAAATTTAAAAGAGTTATTTTAAAATCTACTCATTATGAAGTACAAGATGTATGTGATAATAGCTTGCTATTTATTGGTAAAACAAATGATAATATTTATTTAGTTGATTTGAATGACATCAATGAAAAGTGTTTGATTTCATATCATCATGATAGTTGATTTTGGCATTGTAGGTCATGTGAGCATGTATTTGATTTCAAAAGTTTCAAAGAAAAATCTTATGAATAGTTTGCCAGAATTAGAGTTTCAAAAAAAATCATGTTTGTAATACATGTCAACTTGGTAAACAAACTAAAACTTCTTTCACAAGTAAAGGCATGATTTATACATATAAACCTTTGGAACTTTTGCATTTTGATCCTTTTGATCTCGTTTCACCTACTAGTCCTAGTGGTAGATCATATGTATTTATGATTATTGATGACGATTTGAGATTTACATGGATCCACTTCTTAGCTCATAAGGATGAGGTATTTAATAAGTTTCTTCACTTTTGTAAGAAATTTCAAAATTTACAAGGCTATAAAATTATCTCTATAAGGAGTGACCATAGTAGGGAATTCAAGAATAAATACTTTGAGAACTACTGCAATGAACATAAGATTACTCATAATTTTTTGGCATCAAGAACTCCACAACATAATGGAGTGGTAGAAAGAATCAAACATTACAAGAGATGGTAAGGATTATGATTAGTTAAAGTAGCTTGCCAAAATACTTTTGGGTTAAAGCAATCAACACATAGCACTACATTCTTAATCATGCTTTAGTAAGGTATATTTTGTAAAAGATACCATATGAATTAATGAAATGTAGAAAATCCAATGTAAATTATTATGTGTTTAGTTATAAATGTTTTATGTTAAATAATGGTAAAAATTAGCTTACTAACTGTCGCACCCTCATTTTGGACCGGCTTGATCTGGATCAATTTAGGAATGCCTCTAGGTCAGTTTGGGTTAACTTCAGGCCAATCCAAGTTGATTTAGGGCTTTCTAGGCCGTTCTGGGCCAACTTTGGCCGTTCCAGGGTGCCCTTTTGGACATGTGCATATGTTTTTGGTGCGTGTGCATATGTTTTTTAGCCTTAGCTTATGTTTTAGGGTCTATGGTATCATCATAGTCGATCGATTATGTTTTAGGGTTTGAACATAGTCGATCGAGTATGACTATGGACATCATACTCGATCACATATGTTCTTTAGGGCAGACACATTAAACCCTAGTTTTGCCATTTGGCAAATGGTTCGGACTTCGAAACGAAAAAACTCTAATCCCTAGGAGCCGTCGGGAGCCGCCAAACAAATTTTGATCTTCCAAAAACCTAATTCCATCAATCCTAAACCCTTAGGATTAATTAATTGGCACTAAATCAATAGACTTAGGCTAATCAATCGGAATTTTGTGAACTTTTGGATTACTTTCATCATCCCTTGACTTTTGGAGAATCT